>VWYN01013739.1:57492-67819 GCA_013400075.1 Hippolais icterina | reverse complement strand
ACAACCTGGGGCATCCCAAGGGAATGAATTTATTCATTAAATGTTGGAACTTCACTTTTTAATACACTTTTGATTAAAGAAAGGAAAAAACTGGACAATAAGAAAAAAATGCTTGGAAGAGCTTGCAAAACAACCCATAAGCCTTAGAGAAAAAATTCTAAATTTGAAATTGTTTCATATAAAATTCTTCCTTTTTATCTCAGTTTAGAGACAAATTTTAGAAGAAAAATGTTCTGAAATGAGTGCTTTCTCTAAAGAGAAGGGCTTCAGTAATCCTGTTTGCCAATGAGAGAAACAAAAATCAGTGGATAAAAGAAAAAGACGAAAAGCTGTTTCAAAAAAAAAAAAAAAGAGGTGCCCACCAGGCACAGAAGAAAAAAAGATTGAATAAATGTTAGATATTGAACTTTCAAAACCTTATCCCCACCCACCAGCCTGCCGTGTGGGTGAGAGGACAAAAAGGGCGGCTAGCCCCTTTGTCTCAAGGAAGGGAAAAGAAAAGGAGTTCACGCAGCAGCTCGGGCAAAACAGATGGGAACCTGCTGGACTTCTAGTGTTCTAGTCTCCTCCTCACAGCAGGCGTAGCTGGTGGGTTTGGGTGTCCTTTCTTTTGCTGGTTTGGTTTTTCCCAGATTCGGACAGGCTCCCAAGAGGCCCTCTCAAACATTTGGATCTCTGACTGAAGAAAAACAAGCCGAAAAGCAGTTCAAGGAAAAAAACCAAAAAGCTGGAATCACTGCTGGAGTCCAGGGGAAAATTGGGAAATGAATAAAAAAAAAGGAACTTGCTGTATGAGCTAGCAAAAGAACTATTCTAGCAAAGGCAGTGTTATAAAGATCCGTGCCAGAGCTGAGAGCGCGCTGCAGAGAAAGACTTCGGATAAAACCCACACAGGAGCCCAAGGCTCCCTGCCCCTTCCCTGCCTCCATCTTAAAGCTGCAGCAGACATGTCTGGGCATAAAGCAGACTACTAGGAATAGAATATCATCATAAAATCCCCCCAAGACCCTTTTTTCCTTTTTTTTTTTTTTTAGTTTATGTGTACATACACCGAATATATATTACACATTCTTGAGGGCAAAAATATTGTTACTTAAATTACATTCACATGATTCCTTGGTAAAAAAAAAATCAATTTGCCAGATCAATTTTTCTTAAACAAGTTCATCATACTCTGAAGCAATGAACTAATCAATAGGGAATGTTTTTCAGATGCTTTGCAGGCATCCCACTTTAGTAATTGCTAGAATTTCATATTGACAGGTGATGGGATGGTTTGAAGGAGGAATTGATTTGTTAGGCTGTAGTGCTACAAGTCAACACTGCAACAATAAAGATATATCCCCAGAGTGCCAGGGTTTGGAAATCAAACAGGAGGTAAGTTGTTACATTATGCATTTGACCCTGGAGGTAGTTCAAGATTGCAAGTTTTGTGGTTGTATTCAAAGCCACAGAAAGGAAAGAGGAAAAGAACCGCTACCACATAACTTCGTAGTGATTTTTTAATTGGAGAAAACAGTACTGCATGGCATCATCTAACTGTTTATGTTGGATGTTTGAATGAAAAAACTATTAAAAAGAATTTAAAAGTTTGCTAACCCGTGATATGCATCAGTAGGATGGTAGATTTTGGTCAGTAGTTCCAGACAGAAGCAGGAATGGAATAAGTAATTACAAATAAGATGGCTAGAGTGAAAGGATTTCTATCTCACTGTATAGACAGGAAAAAATATTTGCCTTGTAAAGATTCTTGAACAGCTGTACTCCATTTTTCCACAACAAACCAAGTCAGCAGGATATGATAATATATAAAATACAGCTACTGAAATCAAGGCTGATTCATTATGAGGAGGACTCTCAGCTGTGTGCTCAGGTCACATTGTTGGATGTATTTTGCAGAAGCATGCCAAATCACAAAATCTATTCACAATGCCAAAAGAATAAGATCTACATTCATGTCTGCTAATGGCCAAAGATTTGAGCTCGATTAAACAACTGAATTGGCTAAAAGAGAAGAAAAACATTGGCTCTACATTTCTAAATGTCTCAAATTTGCAAAGAAGCAATTAAAGAGGACTTTTTAGCAACAGGGTCAGTGATCAGTCTCAGGAAAGTTAATAAAAACATTGACATCCACAGGTACAGGACCAAGTGCTGCTCTCCCAAATCAAGTACATACTCCGGTAAGTCAGCTGGAGTTTTCACACCTTGGGGACAACCACAAAAACAGTGAATGCTATACAGCACAAAGCTCTAGTGCTGTCACACACATAGGCATTTGATGCTGCCAGTGTGCACCGTCTGCCTCATCTAAACAAAACCAGACAGCAAAAATGCCTTCTTTTCCCTTTTAGTTCACTGGTTCTAACCCTGCTCTACTCAAAAAATCTCTAACAAGTTGGTACAGCTTGTGTAGTGGAATATGTCGATAGTTAGTTATTGCACCTGTAATTTTTTTTTATTATTTTTTTTAATGCTGGCTGGGAGCTCCTTCTTCCAAAAATTGAAAGCAAAAATTTAAAGCTCCCTACTACAAAAAACCCTCAGTGATACCAGTATGTAAGTTCATAATAGTATTAGCTAACATCTGTTAGGCAATGCAGTTACTAAACATTCATCTAAATAAAAAGCTTTGCTCATCTTTCATAATGTTTCCTCTGACATAATTCAGTGGCATTTCAGTCTGACACAGCTAGAATAAGAAATATGTTTTGAACAACTTTGTCTTCATTTTATATTCTCTGAAACTATGTGTTTCCCAAGTTCTTGGTACTGCTGTTTGTATCATGTCCTATGTCATCTTTAGACCATGCCTCTCAGTTTGAAATTGAAATCTACAGAAGAGCTAGTTTTAGAGTAATTTTTGCTATTGTAAACAGGATTGAGTAAAATCTACCATGAAAATCTCCATGCACAAAGTCTCTTTGATCTCATGTGATACAGTAAAATAATCATTAACTCTCTTTTTATCACATATTGCATGATAAACATATAGTTATATGTCAGTTTTTGAATTTGATTTTTATATATACTTACTTAAATTTACCAGATCACTTCACATTCCCACCTCTGTGTTTTGTCTTTCAAATAAAATGTTCAAAGTTGTAGGAGCTAATTTAGTGCAGCTGGGTCTGTGACATTCAAACCCAAGCACAAAAAGTTACCTGTATTCATCCCTGAAGGAGCTAAGACTTCTGTAGATTTCATAGGAAAATGGTCAATCTTTGCAGAACTCTGTACATTCATGCTACTATATTGAAGAGATACATATTATATAGAACAGGTATTGAAAGAAAGACAGAAATTGATTATTAATATTACACTTCAATGATAACAAAGAAAAAATAACATTTTTGCTTTTGACATGAGCAGTTTAGCATTTGGCATATCAGTATGGAAATGCAATTGAAGGAGTAAGTAGCAGCAGTAAGTGCAGGGAACAAAGAACTTAATTTGTGTTCTAACTTCTTAACTATTTTACCTTTCTCACTGTCTGATTTTAGTAGGGTCATTTTCCACTGCTATTTACCATTTCATACACATATTGTAAAAGTTTTCCATGCAACATGGAGGACATCTTTAATGTGTCTGCTTTTATTTTAGGAAATTTTTTTCAGCAAATCAGACCATTTTTACATCACTCTGGTTTTTTCCTTAGTTTGTAATTTCTGAAGTTCTAAACTTTAATGACTGGGAAAATGCTGTCCCAGGCTGTATTTATGTTAATATCATGAGTGTCTTGTATTTGCTTACATCTTTCTGCTTGAGTTGACTTCTATCTAAAAAAAAAGGAAAATTATTTTAGTATTTATTACCATAAAGTATGTTCTTTGCCCAATGAAAAGTAAGAAAGTGAAACATATATCACTTGCCAAGGGGCACAGGAATAAAATCGTTTATAAAATCTGCCTGACTCTTCTTGTAGCTGATCACATATTTAAGTATACATCTGATGATCTAAGCTTGTAACATAGATGAAGTATGCTAGCTCTGAACCATAACTCCACAAGTAGTTTTTACTCAGAAATTGAAACTGACATTTGTTACAATTTATGCTGATATGCCTTTTTTCCACTGTGTGTGGAAGGAGGGCAGGGAGAAAAATCAATATAAACTTCCCCCAATAGGACTAAGGAGATGCCGCTATAATTCCTACTTTTGCTATAGTACCTCAAACAAGAAACACTACCATCCTGTACCAGTGTTGCCAGTCTTCACTTCCAGCTCCATTCAGCAAGGACCATCTTATTAAAGATGTTTTTCATCCCTTAACAATGCAGGCCCAAACTCCAAGGCAATTAACGGCAATTAACAGTAGTTTTAGATAAAGTTGGTACACCCAAAGTAGAGACCATGTTACTTCTCCATAACAAAATACCACACTTAGTTCCAAACAGTTGCCAAAATCATAAATAAACTACTAGGGGTAAGTAATTTGAAGATATAAATGAAAGAAGGAAAGAAATGCAAAGCAGATTTGAGGTGTCTTTTATGTCAGAATACCTCATGGATAAGGAAGACAAGATCTTTAGCTGAATGAAACCACTTCAGAATACCTCCTACCCACCAATACCAGTGGATACTACCAGCCTCCAGCTCACCAAGGCTTCCAACACATATCTTCTGAAAGCTGAGCGAGAAACTTCTGGCTCCAGTTCCTCCACAGAGTTGTCAAGAGATGTGTCCTGCACAGCTATCAACTGTAGTTCTCCAGCTCAGGCTGGAGTCTAACGCCCCAGCTGCAATGGTTAGGATAACTTCAAAGCAATTTTTTGAGAAGTGAATATTGCATACATGTACACAATGGACATACATAAAGCTAATAGGACAACTGAAACAGCCAGAGTGTAGGTTAGGGTTTCAGTATAGACCTATCCTTAGGACCTATCCTCTGAGTTATTTGGAAAGAGCTATTTCTCTTGGGTGAAAAGGAGTGCTTTGTTTTGGTTTAGCTTAACTTTTAGTTACTTCTAGCCTCTAAAAACACTCACAGAGCTGAAGTTCGAAATACTACCTCCACAATTCCTTTAAAATTAAGAGGACACCTTGCTAAAGACACAACTTTTTTTGACAATTTTAGTGGATTTTTTCAGTCATAGAGTAAAATTAAAAAATGAAGGAGCATCAAACACTTCTGATACCCTTAGATAAGTTTGCATGCATGTCTATGGCTGTATGTGTGTGTGTGTGTGCAGATACATACACACACACACATATATATATATATATACATACACATATGTATGGTAGCCTGAGGCTGCCAGAAACTTTGCCTGCTGAATGAATTATAGAACAGGAAGCAGATGGGCTGTGTATATGAAACAACCACTATCTGGCATGATATGCTGTGCAATTTGGCTGCAAAGATTAAATTGAGCTATTGAATGTTTAATACACTATGCATAACAAATACAGCCAGAGCCACAAAACAGCATAAATTATAGAATTGGTATTCACGCTGCCTTTCCCAGGAATCAATACTCTGCCACAGCTCATAAGAGTCTGTTGTTTAATACACATAAAGAAGAGAAGAATTCTTCTATTAAAATGAGTTATCTGGGCTATTTACCAAAGGCAGTGATTTAACAGTGGTAAAATCTATGTAGTACTGTTGAATGCAGATGATAATACTTCTTGTCCTTGTCGGCCTATTTCATAGCTCCTATCAGTTGCTGCTGCTGCAAGGTCTCCTGGGTACATTAGCAGTCAGCCCAGGAAGTGTGTTTAAGTAACGGACATAATGTTCACATTTGCTAGACCAGCCTGCTCCCTAATCATGAATTATTCTTCCCCAAGGCTCAATTGGAACATTACTTTAGAAGCAAGAAGATTTAATCCTTTTCAGCTGATTGGAGGGAATGATTACAGTATTATTTTCTTGTACAGGCTGTCTCCAGTGAAGGTGCCTTTTTCTGTCCTCATCTTTAATAGGCAGCAATCTTTATTTCCCTGGAGGGAAATGGCAGTGTATTCAAAATGGGATAAATCTTCAGGAATGTGAGGTACTGAGACTGTAGATCACTGCTGGTTAGTTAATTAGTTTAGCCCTTGCTTATTTCATCTCCAAGACAAAACACCTTCCAACAAGACAAAAGGAGGGAAACATGCAAATAACTGATCACATTGCCTAAAAATATAACCTCTGTGCACTTGATTTTAAAATGTAACTTACAGTTTTGAGTTCTATTTGGATGCAATCAGCCAAATAAGCAGTGCATTGTTCCTTTAGACTTTTCTGACTGCTAAGGATTATTTGACCTGCAGAAATAGATTATATCTTTATTCACTGGAAACTGCTGAAACAGATACAGGCAGGAGGCTACAAAAGGAGACACGTATAGACCAGCAAGAATGTGATTGCAGTTGGCATACAGAGATATGCTTACTCAGACAGTAAATCCTGTATCCTGTGAGATTAAAAAACCTGTTTTTTTGCACATAAATGTTAAATGTGTCTTTGAAAACTGGACCCACAAATCCCCAATTACTGGTTTTTGACATTAAAGACAAGGAAAAAGTTATGATTATAATCATCTTTATTCTATGAGAGAATATGGTTTGAAAGTCTAATAATTCTCAATAGTTTTTCTTTCAAAACCCTCTAAGGTTTTGAAATTCCTTCACTGAAGCAAGTAAAACTATGGTTTGTCATTGCATAAACATTTTTAATTATCCAAAAGTTTTTCTCAAGGGGCATACTTTTAAAGCAATAAAAATTGGAGGAGAAACAATACAATCTTACTAATATATTTGTAACCTCAAATCCTGTTTAGTCCTCCTCTAATTTAAAGAGAGGCCCAAAATCTGTCATCCTGCAATTTATTTACAGGGTCATGATATCCTGGCATTACATATATTATATTGCCAAGAGCTAAATAAAATGCTTGCAAAGTGCATGAAATCAGAATGCTTGGGGCTGACATTTTCAATCTCTAAAACAATGAATGAAAGAAAATTAAAATTAAATTTGCAGGAAAAGGGCATTGTAAAATAATGATTCCTTTGTTAAATAAAGCTAAAAAGGCTAAGAAGGTGTTCAAGGACTATGTCAGCTTGGGTTCTTTGCTTCTTTACTATACAAAATTATATTTTGATACAGACTCAGAGATGTATATTAAATGAAAAACCAATTATTTACAGCCTTTTCAGACACTGACAAGAATATTTCTTCAGTCCTTGATAAAAAGTTGAAAGGTCATGGAGAACTTTTATCTTGGTTTGTGGAGTGGAGTGTGAAGGTTATCTGGAAAGTACTAAAGTTCACACTCTGCAGGCTCACCCCATAAGTAAAGCGTGAAATTTTTTCCCTGAGGCTCCTCCCTAAAACATTCCACTCTGAACTTAGCTACTAACTGCATAAGAGTTACCCCATAAATGATATTTGGATTTTACATTGCTTGGTTTCATTTTTCTACATTTACACATTCTTTGCATAATGGGTAATATTCACAGCCCAGTTATTTTCAGGAAAACTTACCTAAATTTAATTTGCCACAAGCAATGACCCACAGCCATAGTTTGAACAGAAATTCTATAAATATCACATTTGAAGCTTGCATTTATAGGATCAATTTTTTTTCTTCCCTTAAGATATAGTGCTGTGTCCTTCAGGATCAGGACTCCTATCTGCAATAATACATTACTGTGGACACAGACTTACTCTGAACTGGCAGTGATGATGATTGTAAGGATCATCCACGTCTGAATATTAAACCTTTGCCAGGAGCGAAAAATCAGTTTCCTGGAGAACCCACAATAGCAAAAAGAAGAATATCTAGCTTTTAGCATTTGGCCCCAACTGCATGAAGGCTTAGCCCCTCTGTAATACAGATTATGATTCAAATCTAATCATACTTAGAAGTTACTTCTATCAGAGTCTATAACCAAGAATCTCTGCAAAGTATGAAAAAGGGAAATATTTCTCTTATGTTAACATCCATTAGCAGGGAAACTGTACAAGTCTAGCAAGAGATTGACAAAATTCCTAAAGTAAAATCTGAGAACTGCACAATTCAGATTGACAAATGTATGTACATCAGTATGGGGCGAACAGAGGAAAACTATTGACCCCATGCAAGAGTGAGTCCCTGATTATATTGCCCAGTATACATACACACAGAATATTGACTTGTGCTGACTTAGTACCTCAAGTTGCCTCATGATTTTAGCAAACCTCATAGATCAATGCTCATTCATCCAGTATTATTTCCTCAGTAACTTCTGATTGTTTGGGTGCCTCTGTCTTCTTCTTCATCCCTAAGGAATCTACAATATCAGCTTCCTAACATTTTGGATCACCATTACGTCACTGGGAGAATTCAGTCTCATAAGCAGTGCAATGAGCTGAAGTGTTCAAAAATGTCTTGCAACGTCTTGCTTGCCCATCATTTTTCTCACTTTACTCCCAAGAAGATAATTTATGATGATTCCTGAATTAGTAAGATCTCTCCTATTTTCCTTTGGATACTGGAAATTGGGCCAGTTTCTTCTGATGAGAAAAGGAGTTGAATAGGACTTCAAGAAGAGTGGAAATAAGCCACCTTTGAGCTCTATTGAAATCCCACTCTGAGTTGTGAGAACATTGCATATAAAGTACCTTGATTGGCTATGACTCTCTCCACTATTTTTTTCAATGATCAATAGTTGAAAATAGTTACATCAACCTTTATGTGATCTAGTGAAGCAGAAATATATTAAACTGTTTATAATTATAATGAAGAGAAGACACTTCCCAGATGCTAGGAAAATGTTCCATTTAAAAGGTGTTAGGTGTTATTTATTTTTTATTCAAAAAAAATAACCCCAAACCAAGCCAAAAGTAAGTTTATCTTAGTTCATTCTGTGAGCTAACTAACAAACAAGAAAGGATGAACTACAACAATTTTTCTTCATTTGATGAAATGAGTCTGACATGGTTTCCGTGCTATTTGTAGATAACTGCCAATAAAAAAAATTGTTTGAAAGTAAATTTGTGCTCACAATAAGAGCAATCCCACACAAAGAAGGCACAAAAACTAAAATATACATGAGAGTTCACTGAAGTTGTCACCAGCAATTAATGTCCAGAACACAAAACAAAAAACAGTTTAAAATCAGTAAGCTGCCCAGCTTAATGAATAAATCCCCTCCAAAAAGAGTTATCATAGAGAAATGTGAATGACTAAAAAGCAGTGAGGCATTCAGCACTATTCTGATTGTAACAGTAAATGTCACAAATTTATGAACAGTCTCATGCAATTAAGTTTTCCAAAACAGCAAGACCATATTAATGAAATAACAGTTCTATATAGTCATAGTCAAGCTATAAATATTAATATTTCTATAATAATTCAAGTTCAAAATATGCAAATAGCTCTGTCTGTGAGAGCAGAAAGTAAAACTCAAGTCTTTCACTCCATATACTTTACCCTATACTTGGTCCATTTCAGAAAGGCGAAAAGCAGGGAAAAAGGGAGAAGGAGAGATGGTCATTAATGTACTGTATGTGAAGTTCAGTTGTATAGATTTGCTTCAGATGGGTGAAAAACATGCATACTTGAGCAGGTTCTACAGGATAGAGTGCCTAGGGAGAAAAGCTTTGGAAACTGGAGGAATTTTTTGAATACTGAACAAAGCTCAGGCACTGATTACCTCTGCACTAACAAGAGAAAATCTTTTTTTGACACATCTCTAGAGACTAAAAACTTCACTGCCAAACAATAAAAGGTGACTAAACAGTTATGCATGGAATTGGGAATCACGCTTTTGGTTCTGATGCCTAGTTCTACTTACACCCTTTGAAAGGTACTGAAGATCTTTTTGAGAAAGTCAACCAACAGAGGACTTGAGTCCAGGTGTAACAAACAATTGTCAACCACTGGCTCAAATTTCCTGATTTTAGGAGGGCCAAAGATCTTATTTTAGCCATAACCCTATTTTAGTTCTATATTAAGTAGTAGCACAGAAATGGGGGCACCTTCTGGAATGCTGAGTTTAACACAAATATTTAAAGAAGGAGCTTATTCAAGTGGATGTCAAAAGCTCAGATTCCTACCTCCAGAAGGCCTGTATTGTTAATAAAACAAAGAATCAATTAGTTAGATTTTCTTGCTGGTAATTGGAGAATGTACGCACCTTTTGACTGCACAAAAATTGTGTTGTGAAACACAAAGTGCTATGAACCTCCTTTCATCTTCTTTACTCACTTATATAGTGATTGAGATTGTACACTAGCATACTCGAGAATCACTTATCACAAATATGACATGTTACTGAGAACCAACTGTGCTTGTGACTCTGCCAGAAGATTTCTCTTCTTGAACTACTCAAATGTCAGGTTGAGGTATGA
>VWYN01013739.1:43426-57370 GCA_013400075.1 Hippolais icterina | reverse complement strand
TTTTTTTTTTTTTTTTTTCCCCACCCTGTAAAGATTTTATTGGCAGATAAATTATTCATTTTAAAATCAAACTTTAAGATGGAAAGGCTGAGGGATATCCAGAATTCAGTTATTCTAAGGTCTTACAAAAAATGTCCAGATAAACAGATACCTATGCACTTTTTAAAAATTCAGCCTATACATCAACAGATTTTGTCTATCTGAAGCCTTTAATCATGATAACTACATGCAGAATTTCATACTCTTCTCTATTAAAAGTGCAATATCCAGAATAATGTCACTACATATTCAGTTTTCTAGAGAGTACTGATAAGTAATACAGTCAGTGTTCTCAATTACCTAAAGGGTTTATTTCTTTGCAAAGGTTACATCAAAACCAAAGGCAGGCATCAAGAACATCTCAAGAGAGATTCCTTCTCCCTTCTCTCCTTACTCACATGAATAACACAAAATTAAATAAAATCAATATAGAGAGATGCAGGATACCTAAATTTACTTTAACATCCAGTCACTGGTTTGTGCCCTAGCTCTACAACTCATGAATATAGTGCCACCTCCTGAGAGATGGCTGCTAAAATGTCCTAATTTTGTGACAACTTAGCAATTGGTGGCTCAGTTAACTTCATTGTAAAAATAACTCCATTGTCCATTGAATAATACATCTATGAAATAGCTATATTTTGCATAATAATTACATTGTATCAAAAAAAGAGAGAAAAGAATCCATACCTTTATTATTGCAAACTACATTTTTCTGTGGCCGAATCATTCAAATTTTTGCACTGCATGTCCCACCATGTCACCATTTACTTCTAAGAGAAACTGATGAGGAACAAGCTGAGTGCTCCTCTCCTCCTCTCATTCTCTCATTCTCGCAATTATGCAATTTAGATTTTCATTTCAAATTTTCAGTTGGCAGAAAGCCTGGAAGATCATTTTAACATAAACCTGAAATGGTGAGGGCCAGAATACCATCTCAGGATTGTTCAGTCTTTCATCATCCCTTTTGCAAGTGCACATACAATATGCAATAGCATGGCAGAAATTTTAAAGTTTAGAGCCTCAGCCTGACAACTTTGCCAGAGCATAACAGCCAAGTGTGAAATCATCACTTACTTCCACTTTTTCTGTTACTCCTACCAGTTAATAAGGACAGAGCAAAAGGTAAGCCGAGAGGAGAAATAGAAGAGGTTTATCAGTGGGAGGAATGGGCAAGAAAGTCCCAGTCTGATGCCTCAGTGGGTGATAGCAGCAGACTTGGAACAAAGAGGCCTGAAGCTTGGGTCTGCAGCTGTGGTGAACTTCACAAGTCAGGAAGTTTGCCTGGCCTCTAACCTGAGAAGATAATTAACCTATTCTTGCCAATTGATTTGTCTGTAGAATGAAAATGTTTTTGGCAGGTTTATTGCTGGAAAGTATCTTCAGAGTGGAGCGATTCAGATCCCCAGCGTTTGTTGCAGTCTGAATCCCAGCCCACTACTGTTGTCCTACAGTGATTTCTACCCCTTGTCCCATGCTCGCCACATAAAAAATTTTGTATTTCCAGACAACATGCTTTTTGTGAAAGCTGTTGTGGTACCCAGATTCTCTGTTTCTCTGTGCCTGTTCTTTTATTCAAAGCAATTCTATTTCCTTTGCAGTATCTAGAGGTAAAAGCTTAATCCCCAAGGAAACATATGGTACGCATTTCTAGCAAATGCAGCATGCAGTTATTTGTGAAATAGTCAGGAGTTATTTTATAAATGTCTTTCAGAAACACAAGGTTTTTCAACTGATCAGGATGTTTTCTTATTTAACATTGATTTAAAAGCTTTGCCAAGTATATCAGGAAGTTAAGAGACAAATATCATAATGCACAGAAAAGCAGCTGTTTTTTCCCCCTCAAGTCCTGGAAATTTAACCAAATGTTTCTTTTAAAAACAGCGACAACAAGTAAGGTATACAATAATTTTTCATTACAGTATAGAGACAAATTAGCATTTGCAAAAGGTTTCCAGAAGAACATGTGTGCCCACTAAGCTGGTATTTTTCCCTGTGAAGGGAGTGAGAGGACATATAAATTTAATCACACATTTCACTTGAAGAACATTTTAGCATGTGAGGGGACGAAACATCCTTAGCAGCTGCTCTAAGATTCGTAACGGATTCCCAAGCAAAACTTTTCCATCACTACCTAAAAGTCATTCAAAATATCACTTAAAAGCTTTGAACTTTGCCCTCTCTGATGAAAACTGGTTTAACGTAATGACATGCTGTGAAATCTGAACCGAATATAAGTGCATTTAAAACAAAACAGAGTTCTTTTCTTTTACAGAAAAAGTAAACAACTTAGTTGTTTATAACAATTAGCATCTTGTGCTGTAGTCTTTATGGTAACTTCAGCTGAATATCATTCAGTATTTTTTGCAACTATCAACTTTAGAATGAAGAACCACTCAATTTAGCCACCTTTATTTTTTAGACAGATGTCTTTACCACTCTTTTATTTCCACAAACACCTGTAGTCAGAGTAACCATTTTCTCAATATGAGCAACAACACTTGTGTATAAAGAAAGCACTATGTTCTACAAAGCTTTTTACTATTCTTCCATTTAAAAGTTTCACTGGCAAGGAAGCGGAAAACATAAGTCACAGTTCACCAAATAGAAGCCACTGGGAGAAAAGGCCATGATAATCCAGGGCTTCAAAACTAGCACTGATTATATGAGTTCAGTGACATTTTCATAATTCAGGTCTGATTAGCAATTCAGTAATATGCACCTATGCAAGTCTGACACCCTTTTACAGCCGTTGAACCTCATCTAAAGGTACAGAGACACCCCTCTTCCATGCCTCAGAAAAAGGGAAAAGGGCACCCCTCTTTCATGCCTCAGAAACTCATTTGTCTCAAGGTTTTCCTTTATCTATCTTCTCTATATGGGCAAACCTATGCTATTAGTATTACCTGCTAAAATGATAACACTATTTAAAAGTCCTTTTAACAAAAAATGTCCTTCCCTAATCCACTTAATACACACAAAGTGTGTGGGACATCAATAGCAAGAGCCTTGAAATGTACAAGATCTGTAGAAGCCTATAAAATATTTCACAGTCTTCTTTGCTGATGGAGGTAGAGAAAAGCAAGCATGCAGATTTACAGCCCCAGCAATTTCTGAAACTCTTTTAGTTTCTCTTGGGCCAGCCAGACCTTTTCCATCAGAAAAGAAGGAGTGTTCCCAATGGTAGCCACCAGCATGATTGTATTTGTACACACACAAGTAAAAACTAAATGCTGCCTAGAAAAAAGAAAAAGAAAAAAATAAAAATATTACACACATTTATTTTTTTTAATTGGCCCATTTACATTTGTTGTAATATGTACCTGTAGGTATACTTAGGAAGGATTTGAAGTGGGGGGCTTGACATTCATTCAGCTGCTAGACTCTGGGAAAGAGCAGCAGTGCTTGAATTTCTGCCAATAAAGCAAATTCAGCATGCACAAATTTCACACACCATAACAAGCCTGCACCTTTACAAAAAGGAAGCAGTGCTTATGTTGACCTCATCTCTCCCGTGTGCTTGGAAGACGAGTAGGGGGGTGGTTAGCTGTGGGTCTTAGTGGGCTCCTGGCCTGCAGGCTCTGTCTGCACTCAGCCCTGTGACACTGCCAGCACATCTAGAGAGCCACACGTCTTATTTACCCTTCTGTTTGTGCTTTTGCTTGCAGCAGTGAAAATACCTTTCCCTAAGGCCAAAGAGAATCATGCACTGATGAAATCATTGCCTCTTCATTCCAGGACTGATGAACCCTGTGCAAGCAGGCTGTGCTCCCCACCACACCAGCACTGAGCAAGCCAGGACCAGTGCTGGCCCAAGGAAGGCTGTGGGGCCAGAGGCAGCTGTCCTCTGAGCCTGGGAGTGTACTTCACAGCAAGGTTTCAGACCACAGAGAGCTGGTGGGCCTCAAAGCCCTGGCTTTCATTGCCTGCTCCCAAATGCAGCCACAGATGTCCAGACTTTATTGCAGAGATGAGTTTGGATGGCTGCAGGAGCAGCTGGAAGTGGGAAGCAAGAGCCAGATGTTGGCTTCAGTGCAGGACACTGCTATTCTGAAAAAAGAAGCAAGAGAAAGAAAGAAAGCTGTCTTCAGAGGCTGCAACCACTAGTGAAACAGTTAAAATCATTAAACACTTCCCTAGTTTTTCTTCCCCCCTTAGAAAACTGCAATAGATGCCACAAGACTCTGTCTGGAGGTTCTCTTTGACCAGAGCCATGGAGGTCTAGTACACACTACACAAATGTGGTCTTTTCTTGGGGAAAAATGAGATGCCTTGGGTTAAAAGTTGCATCAGACATTAGTGCACCCCGTGGGACAAGTGCCCTGCTGAAGTTTCAATTTCAGCCAAGGGACAATTTAGGAGCATGTACCATGTCTTAGAGAGTATTGTGAACATACAACTATGGGACAGTTTAGTAGATCTTTGAGGAAAGCAAAAAACCCACAGCAGCATAGTAATATGTGTGCTCTAGTGTGTGTGCTTCTAATATGGGCAAACCCAGCTAAAGATATGTGCAAACACACTGCTTGGAGTAAAAAAAAAATGGATGAAAAGGCACAAGCAGCTGACTACTTAACATGAAGAGTGTGAAGACTCAGCTGTCCTGTAACAAGAGCAACACTTCTGATCTGCCACACAGTACACAGACCCATTTGCTGTTACCTAGTCAAATCTTGCATGCAGGGAACTGTTACTTAAATTATGTGGGGAAAAAAAAAAGAAAAGTAGCAGAAACTGTTGCCAAAATCCAAGTTGCATTCAGACTGCATGCAGGACTTGTGAGCACTTTCTAGTCCTAGGAAGAATGCCAAGATACAGTATAAGTACATAGTACACACATTACTAAACCCACTGTGGGGAAAAATAACAACAACAACAAAAACCAAACCAAACCAAACCAAAAATACCAGGAGCACAGACTGAGAAACAGCTATGATACAACCTGGGGAGGTGTCTGGCTTGGCTGAGCAGCAAAGAATATATCAGCTTGTCTAGAGACAGCGAACCAATGAATGATTTCTGTAAGGACAATCAGCTTATGAGGAAAAAAAGGACAAATACTGCTAAGTGTCAAGATTTGGAGGATATAAATCACACCTTTTCGTATATCTAGGGTAAGAACAAATAGTTTTGACCTGTGTATGACACAGGTCAAATGTATGATTGCAAACCTACTGAAAACCCATTTGAGACTAGAACTTTCATAATTTCTGTGCAATTTACAGATAATTTGCTTCCAATACAACAAATCCACTTTTCCTGCCTACTACATTAACTGCTCTACTGTTCTCTCATGTTTACCATATATCTGTTTTGAATAGACTATTAAATACTGATTTCTTTTCCAAAATAAACAACTCCAATCTGTGATTATTTTACAAATTCATTTAATTTTGATAATTTTGTCAATATTTGTCTTCTGTGAGTTCTGGTTCTGATTGTAACTCCCTTCCCATACACTTGCTTCCAAAAATTCTTGAGTCTCTTATATGTCATTTTCATTTTAATTAGACATTTAATGTCCAGGCAACATGCTAATGTATCTTGTTTTCCATTACCAAAATGATAGTCTAGAAGCATATTGAATCAACTGTTCTAGTAGTATAATGCATTTTTATAATAGAAAAAAACCCTTTCATTTATAAACAATCACTGAGTATCATAGCTCACAATTTTTCTAGCCTTTTAAGTAGACATCTTCAAAATAATTTCTGATGATTGAAACTAAAGGAATTATGGTCCCATATAATAGTTAATCTTAACGTAATTTTTGTAGCTATGAAAGTCTAAATTACATATCTACTGTTTGTGAAACATTTTGCAGCCTCTGGCAGTCAGTTATTGAAATTACCTCCAGATTAAAATTATCATTTTCAACATAAAAAGTGAAGTCCAAAATTTCTATGCCTTTACTGTTAAAGTAATCACAAATCATTGTTCAGAATGCAAATTACACATGCATCATACCACTACTGTCAGAAAACTGCATTTCTTTGACAAGGAAATTGTCAAAGCAGCACTTTGTTCTAGACTAGCATGCCTTGAATATGAGATCCTCAATGGAATTCTGTACAAAGTCCCTCACTAACTTTGTATAAGAGATGTTACTAATTTAAAAAGGAAAATGAAATAGTTATAGACTAGTAGTTAAAATCAAGAAAAAAAAATAAGGACAAATAAACAACATTTTCAAAGACTGGAAATAAATCAAGTACAGCTCATCAAAAATCTCTACATCTTGCCAGGATTCATGTTGAATTTTTTCTTTGAAGAACCTGGAAAACATGGAAGAGGAGTCCATTTTGAAAGAGTTAGTGTGTGAGTGTGAGTCTTACTACCATGGGAAGCAGAAGAATGAAGTAAGCAGGATAAGGTCAACACATTAACATTTACATGAATTCAGATCCCATATAGCTTTAATCCTCTTCAGTGACAGGCAAACCATCAGAGAGGAGGAAATGAGACTTCAACACTAATTCAAAATGCCTGGTTTAGCCTTTAGAAAATAATTCAATTTTCTCTTTCTTTCCCTTTCGTGTTCTCCTTTCCATACACTACAAAGGCACTTTTCTGTTTCTCTAAAATTAACTATGTCTTTTTCAAGCTTTCATTTAAATATGGAGAAACTGTCCATGCACATTTTATGAAACCTAAAATACACATGTGGGACTTAAACTCCTTTCAAACTCTTTGTGCCTCATTCCAGTAGACTTAACTGAACTAACAAAGAAGATTGAGTCAGGATTAACTTCTATTCACCCAAAATACCAGTGGACAAATGTTAACAGTCACTGCCTGGGAGTTCCTGGTGAACTTTTCAGTAACAAATCACCCCAAAAGAGACAAACAGGCCTAAGGTTACAATGAAGGGCATTCACCAATTATTTTAGACAGTGGAGTAAAGAATTGCTGTTCTAGTGTAAGAAAGCAAAGCAGGGGAGTGGAGAAGGGAGCAGTATGACAGAATCCCAAATCTTAAATACATAGAACTTAAAATACTTTAAAACACTGAGAAGACTAAAGCTTTAGAAAGTGAGGGGGGTTTTGCATGGTTCCTTGGGGCTATGTAGTGTAGTAATTGCTCTTTCTACTGAGATCCATGACACTCCCCCAGGCAAGTGAGCTGCATCTTACAGTGTCTAGAAAACTGCAGCTGGGAGGAGGACCAGTTTAAGTAAATCTGGCTGTCCTAGATCAGCAGAATCAAAGTGAGATAACATAGAGGCTTCATCTCAGGCAGGACATTGAAGAGGGTAAAATATAGTGCCCCAAAGAACTGAACATACTCAGACCCCGAACCAAATGGATAGAAGCCAGCTTGCCGTGCTGAGAGACAGTTTGTAAAGACTGAAATTTTCCTTATACAGTGATATCTTGTTTTTAACCAAAACAGCATAAGTTCTTCTTTCTGAAAAGGTTTTCTGTTTATCTTCATGTAGGTTAGTGTGAAATTGTGTATTCATCTGCATCACTCTCATAAACAAATCTTAATGGCTTCCAAATGGCTTGTCCTTTTGTTAAAGACCAGCATCTGTTATTCCTCTATAGATGAGGCACTGCAATGGTACATACACACAAAAATGAGGATAGCAGTCCCTACATAGAATGAAGCACAGAAATATTACTGAAGTTAAGCACTTTGTAGGGGGAGTGTTCTCATACTCCAGGTAATGTGGAATGTCATGAAGCAGGGCTGAAGAAATGTTTCTTGAACACAAAAGTTCATGCCAAAAACCAAAAACCAATCACATATTCCATTTCTTGATGAATAGATAAAAATATATGTTTATTCCACTTAATTTCTACTTTAAAAAATAATAAGAAAAAATTGGAGGGAAAAAAGCCTAGAGCAAAGCAACTTTTCCTCATTTAATTTCTTCTATCTTCACTACGGTCAAAAAAGTTCCATCCTTTTTATTTCTTGTCTGGCACTGACTTCATTTAAATACAACCCAGTAGAGTACTCAGTTGCCAAATCGCTGCATTTTTAAACATTCTAAATAGGACATTAGTTCTTAGCATGAATGTTTTGAAATTTGATCAACAAGCTGTTTCTCAATACATTAGGCAAAGCAAGCAAAATTAGGCTGTTTTATGTCAGGTACTTAGCACAAATCCCTTAATAATGTGTTTGAGTGCAGAAACCATTAATAAATACATAATTCCCTACGACAGACTTGATTAATTAAGTCATATGTGTATCCTTCTAATTAAAAAAAGAACATTAGGCAGATGAGTGGAATTTCTGAGTACAAAATTCAAAGGCTGTTTTGCTTTTATTTGAACAACTAAAGAAAAGCTGCTCATTAATATAGCTGCCAAAAAACCAGCAAGAGTGCTGACACAAACCCCCCAAACTCTGACTTGTTCAAAACAGCTAAGTATTTACTCGCTCGTTTGTAGTCCAATTTTTAATCAGGTAGCTGCTTGATTGATCCAGGCAGTTCAAATTACAAAGGCAGCTGGTGCTAATATATACATAACTAGATGATATGTTGGTTGCATTTCTTCCAGTAAATTGTTTAAAACCAAAGACTCACAGGACTTTACACTCTCAGGAAAAACTATTTTATGGAAATGGTTGACCCCAGACTCTTCCCAAGCATGCATTTTACTGTTGTGTGGACTGCATATTTTTATATAATAACATAATTTGCAGCAACACTGTAGCAATAATTTTTTTAAAATGCATAGCTTTTCTTGTAACACAATTAACTTTTTGAGGTTCCTTGCTAAAACAAGTAAACAAAACCAGAGCAGAAAACATAATGTTATAAGACATAACAGGAACATAAAAAATTCTGCTAAACTAACAGATACTTTTAAGCATAACAATTTGGCCAAGGTGATTTTTGAGGATAAGTAGGATTGGTAACAGTCAGCACAATTTGGTATAATAATGCTACTAAGCCAAATACAAGCCCAGTACTGTAAGATTTTAGTCTTAAAAACATGAACCTGTTGAAGATAAATGGTAAATTTAGTGGCTCATATGTGGGCAAACCTGGTACCTGTCAGGCACAGACAACAGACTGGTCTGCAGGATTAATCCCAGCTGGGGAAAGGATTCTACTGCTTTGAGTAGGGGGTTTGAACTATATGAACTAAAGAGTTCATTCTGTGACACTTGTCCTTGAGGCATTGCCCTTCTTACAGGAGCACAGTGTCCTGCATCTCTTTAATTTAATTTAATTTGCCTTGATTTTGGTGAGAAAATGACCAGGTGTGTGAAAGCAAGAGGGAAAACAGTAGGCAACAATGACCAAGGAGGAGAGACTGACAGATTGAGACTTGATGAAATGCATTGCATCTATGGGACAGGATGAAGACAGGAAAGCAGAAACAAGGGTGTGGAAGTGATTTGAGTAAGAATTATGAGCATCCCAAGAAACATTATTTAGACCTAACAGAGCTGACAAAAGGCTTGAATCTTCATGGCCTGAAAGAAGCTAAAAGTCAGATCCAGTTGTAAAGCCACTGAATTAGTTTCTCCAAATGCAAACAATGTTTCAAAAGTATTCAGTATTTTAATTCTTCCACTGCTATATCCTAAACCATCAACATAAGCAACATTCCCAAATAAAAGTAAAGCAGCTTAGCATAAAACCAGCTAAAAGCTGCTGTATGTAGTCCTAATTGGTTGTGCAGCTCAATTTCCAGTCCGGGCCTTATGTCTAGGAAATTACATAATTCCCAACAAGAGTGACAAGACTGAAAATAAGGCCCACTATAACTATTTTTCCCCTGTGTCTTCCTCTAAAAGATAGCTGGCTACAACAACTGAGAGTGGCTGAAGCTTAGAGATGCTGAGTCTGCAGCTATGAAGACGACAATACATTACTGCCACAAAATGAGTGCAAGATGACTTTCTGTGTTGGACATTTATAAGAGGCATAAGGGCACAATTGTTGTACAGTCTGGAATATGACTTTGAACTAAGCAAGGATGCACTTTATTAGACAAGTAAGAACTGCATACAGCTCACCATCTGAGTTCCGACTCCCTGAGTTGCAAGTCTGAGATCTCCACTCAGAGAGAGATACTTGAGTACCTCTATCCAAAAAGGCATACAACACTGCACTTGCCCTTGCCTACTTTTACCATAACATATATTCAGGCATCTACCAGAGTTCTGCTTAGTAGGCTGATGCAAGGCTATCACTCTTTAAAAAATCCAGGAAAGAAGACTTAAACCAACAAAATGTTTATCATCAGACAACAAATCCTGTTACTAAGAGACTGGAGAATTACAGGGAAATCTATAGAGACAAGATGATGGAAATGGGCAAAAAGAATATGTACAGTAAAAAATTAGGTTGGAAAATGCTTATATTAGGAGGCAGTGTTGTTACAAGAATCAGACTTGAAAGCAGCTTGCCTGTTGATGTGGTCAATAAGTATGATAAAAATGACAGAGAAAACAAACACAATCAATCTAGATGCAAGTGTTTAATAGTAACTTCCGTTAAAAAAACAGGCTCCAACTTGGCTTCAGTTGGAGATAAGGAAAAGAAAATAAAGTTTCCGTATTCTAGAGGGGTTTGAGCCTAATGGAATTAATTTTTGGCATGGGAAGAAGTAACATCTATCCTACAAATCAGCCACCTTTTTCACCAATTTTTCTATCTAACACAACTCAGACTCTTAGTGCTTCCTGAATTGTAATTAAATCCATGCACTAATTTCTTCCTGTGAGAAAACTGCCTTCTTTCTAATGTTTATATGCAAGCCTAGTGTCTCCTGTTGTTCTAACCCTCCAGATGATTCCTGTGCTATCTTCCATCTCCCATGCCCTTTGTCTGCTGCCCTCCTGAAAGATTTGCCAAGCTTAGTACACTCTCAGGAAGTCATAGCCTCTCTCACATCTCCCATTCACCAAATTCTTCCTTTCCTCTTCTTCTTTCTACTGTTCCATCCACAACCTTGATAAAAGCCTATGCATTTTGGGGGTGTTTTGATTGTTTGTTTTGGTCTTTTGAGAAATAACTCCAACATAATTATCAGTAATGCTGGGTATTGTACGTGTGAAAATGAGATATAAAGTGGTCTGGAAGATGACAGTTTGACTGACAAGGCTATTCCTGATTTAAGTGACCTCAGAATGTGAAGTCATGCTGATTTACAAATAAAAAATCAAAATCAGACCTTATTCTGCAGACAGGCATTGAAAAAACTCCAGTAGGTAGATTTTTGTCAGTATTGTCAGTTTTCCTTAAGCATTTGTTTTTTGCTATTGCATGTCCTTTGCTCCAGGCTGGCAACACATTAGAGTGCAAGTCTATTCCCTGAAGACCAGCATTCTATAGCTTATCTTCCTTTTGGACTCAGGTCAGACTAAGATCCAGGTCCACGTGATCTAGTCTTCTAAGGTCAAATATCACATCACACTAATAAAAAAAAAAAAATTTAAAAAATTGTTGAGATACAGAAGTTGTCCTCTCTATCAAAAACCTTCTTCCCTTTACTGTTTCTCTTACTGTCTTCGAGATCAAAAACCTGAGAAACTAGGACAATTTGAGAATGAATCTTACAAGTAAGAACTCATTTTTCCTCTCTGTTTTTTGTGGGTTTTAAATTATTTTTGTTTTGTTTTGTTTTTTAAATTATTTTTGGGGTTTTTTTGGTTCGTTGTTTCTTTTTACAATATCTCTGCTTTTAGAGAAAATGCTTACAAAGTATATACTGCAGGACACCAAAAGTACTTATTTTCACCCTCCCTATATAAGTGAACCTTTCCTGTATATGTAAACCAGTATTTAGACTAGGCATGTTGACATGCTTCAAAAAACAAGGGAAAAATATCTGTCAATTTTCAGCTTAAATAAGATGAGCCTCTCTTTCCTTGCAAGACCTCATTCTGGTGAATATTGGGGACAGACGATGCAGCATGGAAATCCAGAGACGTTTCCTCAATGATTATATTTGCTTCCCTTGTACACAATCCCAGTGTTATTAAATGTTTGCAGACCATTCACTGCAGGAGACAAGGGCACAGCCAATTCAGACCAAAGCCTGGAATAAGGCTGAAATAACACTGAAATTCTGGAACTCACCTAACAGCCAAGGGTCTGGAGCCAGGGCCAGAACACAAGCCAAGGCTGAAGCCAAAGGCAGGAACCAAACAAGCTGCCAAGAGTCAGGACCCAGAGCCAGGATATGATCCAAGGGTTGTGAGCCAGAGCCAAGATACAAGTCAAAGGTCAGGAACAGATGCCAGGGACTTGGATCAACAACAGACTTCAACTGTTCAACAGCTGAAGAGAAAATACAGACACCACTTTTATGCCCAACAACTAACTACATAGGATGGCCACACATGTGACTGTGCTGCTGAAAAGCTTCAGCCCACTTCACCCAACAATTTCTAACAGACTCCAGACTAGCCCTGGGCTAGTGGCCAAAGCCAGCAGTCCAGACTCAAACAAATTGCAAACTATTGCATCACAGCTAATGTCTGCACATGGTACAAGCTAATGTCTGAAAATGGCATCACAGTTTACTTTCCCCCACAGCCCTGAATCAGCTTGATAACATAGTTCATTACACATATCACATCATGCATGTGGTGCTGTATCCCTGTTTCTTTGTCAGGGTGAGTGAAAGCATCCACTACTGACAGGAAATGGGATGTCTAGATGACTGGAGATTGGGGCACAGAAATGTACACAACTACTTTTGAGGATAGTTATATCAACAAACTTGTTGCTATAGAAACAGATATCCCAATAAAACCAGATGGCAATCTGGTTTCTTTTTCAATAATCAGACTGTCATACTTAGTCAAAATTCAGAAAAAAAGACAATATATACATACATCGTTGTGTGCAGACACAGAAAAATAGCCACAACATCATAATTAATTCACTTTCTCCTATAACCTCTGAAAAGCCTTAAATGAGAATTAGAAGTTTTAGAAATCAGAGTAGGAGAACAGTGTGACATACCTTATCACAATCTTTGGCTAACTGGAGGAAAAGAAAACCAGTAATTGCATAAAGAGGTAAAAAGAGTGGCTTATCTAACCAGTACGAAAATAGGCCCAAGTTAAAGTGTTGTAGAAATGAACTAAGACAGATAATCAGAGCCCATTGCATGGATGCCTCCAAAGCTTATTTAATTGCAATGAGAATCATTGATAAAATAGTGTTGTCTAATTTGCCCTGATTAAATACCTGGCATTCCCCAAACTTCATCATCTCTGTATCAGGTTTGAAATAAGTTTTAATGAGATACATATATTCCTTTAAATTAGCCCTCAATTTTTATTTTTCCAGATAAAAAATTTCAGGCTTTGTAGCAAGAAGCAAATCGTATATTATCAGCGTCCAAAACCATCAGGATTCATGGTCTTCACATACTTCCACATTTGCATTAGACATCCTGCTGACCCAGGTAAGGTAAATGACTGCTTATGAAAGCAAAAGGTGATGGTTTTCACTCCATTTTCTTTACAAATAGTTTGTAAATGCTGAAAAGGTGAATTAAGTTTGGTTGAGAGATTATAGTAGCTTCTATAGTGCTCCTTAGGCAGGAGGGTAAGAGGTAGGGTTGTGCACAATATTATTCTTAAATAAATAGGATAAGGAAAAAAAAGTAGAAAAATACATGTTTTGAAGTATGTTAGAAAATACAGTTGATAGGGCATATCAATCCAAAACTCTCAAATAATGGCTATTTCTCTTGTCTACTAAAACCCACAAAACATAATTCTCAGTCTTCAGAACATTTAAAGCTTTAGGACTTCATGTGGCTATGCTCACTAGAAAATCAGTGCATACTCTAAGACAAGCTTCCTCAGTGAAAGAAGCTGTGAAATGATTGCAGAGTGGTTTTCCAGTTAAAATGTAGGGGATGAGGGGCAGAAGGGAAAGGCATATCTGTTCTATTTTTTTTTTTTTTTTTTTT
>VWYN01013739.1:0-36406 GCA_013400075.1 Hippolais icterina | reverse complement strand
CCTGAGCACGGATAAGTACCCAGTAGTTAGTTGCCTCGCAACCCTTGGGAAAAAAATCTATAGGTAAAAAAAAAAAAACAACCAAACAACCAAAAACAAGAAACAAGCCTAACCCCCAACACAGGTCCACCACTAAACCATGCCCCTAAGCACCATGTCTGTAAGTCTTTTAAAATACCTCCAGGGATAGTGACTCAGCCACCTACCTGGGCAGCCTGTTCTATTGCTTGACAATCCTTTCTGTGAAAGAATTTTTCCTTATATCCAATTTAAAACTTCCCTGGGACAACTTGTTTCCATTATCTCTCATCTAGTTGCTTCTTACTTGGGAGTATAGACCAGCCACCACCTCACTACATTCTCCTTTCAGGTAGGATGAGAGTGATAAGCTCTCATGTCAGTCTCCTTTTCTCCAGGCTAAACAACCCCAGCTCCCTCAGCCATTCCTCATAGGACTTGTGCTCCATACCCTCCACCAACTCTTTTGGTCTGCTCTGAACACATTTCACCACCTCAATGTCTTTCTTGTCATGAGAGGCTCTAAACAGGACACAGGATTCAAGACGTGGTCTCACCAGTGCTGAGTAAAAAGTGAAAATCCTTTCCCTGGTCCTTTTAGGCACATAATTCCTAATGCAAACCAGGATGCTACTGACATATTTGGCCACCTGGACACACACTGGATCATGTTCAACTGCTGTCAATGAGCACCCCCATGTCCTTTTGCCCTGGCAGCTTTTCAGCCACTCTGCCCCAAATCTGTATGGCTGCCTGAGGGCTGTTGTGACTCAACACATGCCTTGTTGAACTGTTGTTCTCAACCTCAGTCCAGATCCCTCTGCAGGGCCTTCCTACACTATAGCACATCAACACTCCAACATAATGTCACCTGCAAGCTGACTAAGGGAGACTCATCCAGGTTGTTGATAAAGATATTAAACAGAACTAGCCCCAACACTGAGCTCTTGGAAACCTCACTGGTGACTAGTCACCAACAGGATGTGGCACCATTCACCAACCCTCTCTGGGCCAGAGGGTTTTTAATTCAGTGAAGAGTGCACTGGTCTAAGCCATGAGCAGTCAGTTTCTCCCACTGTAGGACAATGCTGTGGGTAACTGTATTGAAGACTTTACTGAAGTCCATATGGACACATCCACATGAGCATGGCTCAGTGAGCGCTTTCAGCAGCTCCCTTAGTACCCTTATGTGGATGTATTCTGGCACCATAGATTTGGGAGTGTAGAGTGGGCAAGCAGGTTGCTGACCATTTTCTCCTGGACTATGGGGCCTTTTGCTCCCCATCCCTGTCTTCCAGCTTGAGGGGCTAGGTACCCTAAGTATTACAGACCGAGGCGAGAAAGCATTACAAGCCTTAGCCTTTTCCTCATCTCTAGTAGCTGACATGGTATTGGCATAGTATTTCTACAAGGCATACTGTAAAAGCTGATCACCCTGTGCTACAACCAAACACAAAGGCTGCACCTCACCACATGAATTATTTTCTAGTACTTTAATTGAAGTGAAGAAGCATAAATAAGGATATCAAACAAAGCTCAGATAAGAAGTGAAGGTGCATTATCACCACTCAAAATAAGTGTAATTAATTTTAATTCTAATTAATCTTGCTCAGAATTTGCATATCAGGGACAGGCCTAAATCGTCTCTAAAAAAATGTAGCATGCCATATATCTTTATGTCTAGTATTCATCACATTCCTATACACTATTTTTCATGAGTATCTGCACTGTTTTGGATCATTTCTGAATGAAGACTGTATGATACGTCTAGTTCAGAAATTTCCTGAATAATTTTCTGCTCCATAAACTACCAAAAGACTTAAAAGTTTTTTCGACACTTATTAAAATTGATGGTTATTTCTGAAAGATTCTAAATATACACCCAAAAGACTGGAGAACGGAGCTCCCAGCCTTAAGACCCCCTGAATTCTCACTGGATCTACTGACCAAAACCTTCCATCTGATGGCAGAGAGGAGAAAGGGCTGAGCACAGCCCTTGACTCTCAGGGTCTGTTAGACCCCGACATCTCATGGTACGCTGCACTTCCCAAGAGAACTCCCCCAGCCAGAGAGCTCACTTCCCAGGTAAAAGACTGCTGCAACCATATCCCTTCTCCCCCTCCACCCGCAGGACCATCTCAGTGGAATTTGAAGATGCCCAGCCATGTTTTTTGTCTCTTAAATACTGTCTGTTCTTCATGTCCAGGGCGACAGATGGGAAGAAAAATTCCCTGAGAGAAAGAAAAAAAAAGAAGAAGCCTAACACCCAACCTGAAGATATTTACTTTTCCTTTCTGTAGGAAAGTTTGGAATTTTTAGTTTTGTTTCAGAAAGCTAAAATTTTGACTTTTGGACCAGCTCTACCATCTTGTGTCTAAAGTAGAAAAACCATTATCATAAGAAAAGGGACACTATGGAGGAGTATTTTCTGTGCAATTCACTTTCATGCATTCTTCCATGGGTCCATTTGGTGTTCTCAAGATTAGAATTTTAACATAGTGGTCAGACCACACCCTTGCCATGTTCTTTACTTCCTTCTAAAGGCTACCTGAATGGTGAAGGCAGCTAAGACATGAGTAGGCACCTGATGCAAGGGGGAGCTGGGATGTGTTGACCTGTCACCCTGAGTGCAAATGCAGAGGCAGCTTTTGCACAGGCAAGTTGTCTCAAGGAGGGCCAGCAGCAGCACCAACCACAGCTCAAGCAGCCAGCACTGGGTCTGCCAGCAGCACCATCACAAGGGTTGTTGTAGATGACTTGCACAGTTCAGCTCTCAGAAGAACAAAATATCTAATTCATCTGGCTGTACTACTGATTACCCCTTGAGAAAAAGAGGGCACTCTTCCTCAAGACTTTCCATAGCTGCTCAAAAAATCTGATGGAATCAGCACATTAACCTTGAGAAGGGATGTTTTTGGCAGCAGTCACCTCATGCACGGGGTCATCTTGCTATGAGGGAGAGACACCCAGTTACATACTTTGGTCCCAGTTTATTTTCTGAAAAAGAAAAGCATTACGCTACTCCACTGCTGCTGTCCATTGTGCATCCAAGAGGGGACAAGACAGCTGCCAGCCGGCACTAAGCTGGCTTACATCCAGTGGTGGACATGAGTGGGGAGATGAGAAGATTCAGGGCTAACTAGATTCAATCATAAGACAATTTTGGTGTTTATGATCATATGTCTGTGATGGGCATTACTCAGAGGTACAAGCCATGCCAAAAGGAGAGAGATCAAGAATATTACAAAGCCCCAAACAATAAAAGTAAATCCATGTTTGAGGAGGGAGATACACACATTTCATCCTTGCCTAGTCATGACTCATCAGTATTCCTCTCAATACGCAGCCTGAGGAATTGCCCCAGAACTTCCCTCCCTCTCCATCAGTTAGAAACCATGTTGGCCATGGAATTACAGCTATATCACTTTCCCTGCACATAGACAGGCACATAGAAATTCAAGGACTACTGTTAAATAACTTTTTGTCATCAAATAAGGATGCAATCAGATTAGCTTTCACTGCCTGACTGTTATAAATGACTTAGACCCCAAGTGGGAATGAGTTATAAAAGCTATATTGAGAACTAATACAAAATTCACAAAGCAAAAGGGACAGCATTGGGAGCGTGGCTGACTGCCAGAGACTCATCCACAAAATGGCAGCTCTGCCTTTAATACCCCTGGTGTTGCATCAGCCAAATACATATGCACAAACAGTCATACATATCCAAATATTTTCCTTATATATCCCTGGCCTGTCCCAAAATCTGCCAGTTGACCCTTCTTTGCTGTCCATTGGTGGAGACCTTCTTGCAACTTGATTGGAGGTGAGGTGTTGTCATGCCAAGTCCCCCAGTGACAAGCTTCCCCCATTCCCAGCTGCTTCTTGCAAGGGGCACACACACACACCCTCCCCACATGTCTCTGACAACCCTGACAACCAGGGTTGTCTAGTGGCAACAAGACAGAAGGGAGAAGAGAGGATTAAAGGGATGACAGAAAGCAACCCACAACAACAGAGTCGCACACTAAAAGAACATTAAACCTCAGCAAAGTTTCTTTTACATAGATAATATCCATTCTTCATTTGCAAGAGCCAACCACCACACCACTCATGTATAACACTGGCCTTAAAGCCACACTACCCGCCACTTGAAGTGCTGCATCTAGCTCTGGGATGCCCAGCAAAGGAATGATATGGATTTATTGGAATGAGTGCAGAGGAGGTCATCAAGATGATTAGAGGGATGAAGCATCTCTCCTACAAGAAAAGGCCGAGACAATTGGGATTGTTCAGCCTGGAAAAAAAACAAACTTTAGTGTGACCTAAAGTGTGGCCTTCCAGTGCCAAGGAAGCTTGATAGGGGCTTTTTGCAAGATCATATAGTGAACAGGACAAAGAGGAATGGCCTCACACTGAAAGTGAGTAGGTTTAGATCAGATATTAGGAACAAATTCTTTACTGTAAGGGTGGTGAGACACTGGAAGAAATTTCCAAAGAAGCTGTGGATGTCTTGTCCCTGGAAATGTTTAAGGCCAGGTTGGATGGAGCTTTGAACAACCTGGTCTAGTGGAAGATGTCTTTACGTCCCCCATGAAAGGGGGTTGGAACCAGATGATGTTTAAGGTCCCTTCCAATCTAAGATATTCTATGATTCTATGATGAAAATAACTAAATTATACTGGTAGATCGGTCATTTTTACATATTTATTATTGCACTTGGTTTGTATAATAAGGAAATATTGCGTCTAAACATTGGGTTACAGTGAATAGTGTCACTCCTGGGTGAGCTTTACTGCGGAGAGTTTAGCCTGGCTGATCTCTAGTGATTCATGAAGATAAGCTCATTATAACTTCAAAAAGGAAACCATATCTCACACAAATGAACAAAAACCAAAGGAAGATATAGCTGGAGTGTCAGGGAAAATTGCTCCAAGTATACAAAATAACTGCATCACATACTTCAGAGGAAAAAAAAAAGGCAAAGGAAAAATACTTTATTAAAAAAACCCCACCATTTTTAGGCTATTTTCAGGGGTTAACAGATAGAGAAAAAAAAAAAGAGGAAAAGATAGACAGAAAGAAAAGAGAGAGATAAAGAATCTATTTCAAGGCTAAGTGAAATTTTGGCAAATAGGATAAAAGTTCATTATCTCTCTCCCTGCTTCATTGTAGTTATTGTCTACGTAGACAACTGCTTGTGATCTGGAACCCAGCAACTTCTTCTATGTCTAAATATACAGAGAACAATAGTTTCTGGAAAAATACCTCACAATAGAATAACCTAGAAAGAACAATGGAAAAGATACTATAATCACTGTCCTTTTAGTGAAGCTTCTTAGCTTGCTCTTGCTGGGAGATGAAAAATATCAGTGTATGAGATTGATGATGGGAAAGGAATCCCTCTTTCTGCACAGCTCCACTGTTCCAAATGAGTACCACATGGTAAAATATACATATCCCCATTATAAGCTTCCTTCTTTTGCTGTGTGAAAGGGCTTTCTCTGTACTCTTTTCCATCAGTTATGCACAAACCATGATCTAACATCCAAACACAACATAGTATAGCTGAGACCCTGCCTCATGGTTTGCAGACTGCTCACACACCTCTTGTCTTTCTCTTTTTTTTCACCATCCCATGCTTGTTGTGCAGCTGCACGATATTACCACCACCCCAAGCACTTTTTACTGTCTGTCATACAAGGGCCTTTCACCTTCTTGGAGTCACTAGTACTAGCAAGGTACTTGTTTGTCCAGTGATTCCACAGGACGTGGTTAATATCTTGCAATTTCTTCTAATTTGACATCAGGTTTTTCATTTTTTTAACATATGGAAATCCCATAGGTAAAAGTCATTTGAAGATAATAGAGTTTTGCTTTTTCTGTCTTTCTCATTTTTAAATGAGAATGTCCAAATCCCTGCAACTGTCATTGCTTTCACTAGGCACTGATGGTAGTCACCTTCCAGCACTACTGTGTACATAACTTCTCACTCAAACCAAAAAAGGACATAATTCTGATAAAATGTTTTCCTCCCTCAGACTGACTTTCTCTTCACATTAGGCTCTCTTGAGTCCATGACATAGACTCAGGAAAATATCATTAAAAGGGATGCTCACAAATAAATTGTGCTAATGCATAGGTCTTGGTGCTTGGGTATTAGCTTATTTTTTTTTTCCCGTGGGGTGATCAACCTATTCTTACCCTACAATTTCCTTCACTTTGTCTGGAGAATAAGAAATGTTTGCAGATTTCAAACATATGCACAGTATTTCTGCCCCAACCTCTTTTAAAACAAGCATTTGCCATTTAATCTTGAATCTTTAATGTAAAGTTTTCATTTTTTCAGTTAAAAACAACCTGAGATGCTCAGGTAAAAGCAGACTGAGATGTTGTAACCATAGACCTCAGATGTCCTTAGGAAATTCAAAGTGCTTTAGATAAGATGTTCTCAGTTTCAGTATCGTGGGTGTTTGGAATTACCACTTGTCACATTTATCTTATGTTATAGTGGTTACAGATGCAACACTGAAACCACATTTTAACAAGCTGCCGCTATAGATTAGTGCTACCTAGCTTTTACATGGAATTTTAGATATTAATCTCAAGCACAATACAGAAGATGGTAAGCAACATGTCATCAAGCAGACAAGTAAGAGTGAGAGACAGTGTAGTTAAAAAGCCTGCAAGAGGAAAGCCACTTGAACAGGGGTCAGTAACATACGGAGCCAGAGTGGTCTCTCTCCGTCTGCCAGCACAACTTTAGAAACAACTTGGAGACATGGGTCCAAAGAGTAGGGTTTCCATGCCATGCTATGGATCTTGAACCATTGATGCTGCAAAAGAGTAAGGGCAAGGCACAAGGCACCTTGCAAGTCTTCACTTCCACAGGCTGGCCTTCTCCTAAAATGTATTCTCAGTTGATTTTTCACCAGGAGTGCTTTTTCTGTTCTAGCACGTTCCAGTGCCATATTTTGAGATTCTATTCACACCAGATCCTGCTGCTGAAACCACTTGAAACCTTCCCAGTTTATACTTGAAGAGCAAAGAAAGACTCTAATCAAAACATGCTTCCATAAGAAAATGTCAATAACCATCTAAAACGGCAATGTACTTCTTCAGCAGGTGGTTAAAACCAAGCTGGCTCTTAGCCAGCCACTCTACTCTGCTGTGCTGTACCATACCTTCCTTCACTAAAGAACACTGAAGCTTTTTTTACTAATCCCACAGTCTCTAACATTGATAAAATGCAAGATAAGCAGCAGAAAGAAAAAAGAAAAAACACATCCAATCATCTTTTTGATAGAATAAAACAAAGGTAGTTTACGGCAGTTTAGAAACCAGGTGGCAAAAATAGCAAACTCATCGTTTTAAGGAGCCAAAAGTTTTAAAAAATATATTTTTTAAAATATCCATGGGAGAAGTTTGTGGCTTGATTAAACAAAATTCCAACTACATCTTTCAAGAAAGAGAAATCTGTGAAGCACAGCTATATATCCAAACCTGAACGTTTTGATTACTTGAAGAAGGAAGGAAATGCATAACATGCATAGAGGATGATGCTTAAGTGTCTCTGAGTCTCTTTATGTCTGACTTGTTTTAAGACCACTCAGAAGGCATCTCAGAGAGAACTACAGCATTAACACTGTTTACACCTGTGTGTGCCTTAGCACTGCATCTTCTGTCTCAGTGACAACTAAACATTTGCCAGTGTTGGCAAAGGAATTGGTGTGATACATCATAAGTTTTCTGTTGTTTATCCTCTCTAAATCTTTTTCAACACTTTGAGTGGATTCATGCTACTTTGGCTATATGATATGGTTTAAAAGTAACTGGAATGAGAATAAATTGTAAGTTGCATACCTTGAGTACAGCACTCAAACCAGAATGAAAACCATTTTGAGACCTACTTTCGAGTTGTTGGACTTGCATGGCAACTTTGGGCTTCAAAAGAGGACTTACGCTTCCCATTTAAAATTACTCAAAGTATTATGAAGAAGAAAGGAACAAGATGGAGATAAACTTTTAAGGGACAAAAATATAGTTTTTAAAATATGTTTCATAATCATATTACACAGGTCTTCTAGTTTGAAGATTTCATGTCCATATTCTTCTAGATAAATCTGCCCAGTTAGCCCATGTTCTCTCATTACTTGTATTCAAAGTGGTTGTATGCCCTCCAGAATCCCCACAATGATTTTGAGTGCTAGGAAAAAGAGGAACCCAAGGACACAGAAGACTGCAGCATCTGAGAACAGAAGAAATTATATTTTTAATACAAAAAATAGATTTTCTGTGGAAAAGATAACATGATTCCTGAAAATAAATCAGATTTTTAATTAGCCTCACAAACAGAAATTCCCTTTTTATTGGTAGTGGGGCAGCAGATATTCTAACTGAATTTCTGTAATTAATCATTAGAACAACAAATAACAAATTAGTTAGATAGTGATATAGAAATAATACACACTTCTAAAAGAATTACTCGTCAAATGAGCTGATTAATGTATTTCTTGTACTACAATTTTCAATTTGCTGACCTGACAAATAATGCATGCTGAGAGAAAATTATGGATTTTAATGTCCAAGCAATACTGTCACAACCTTGATATTTAGTGTATATGCACACAAGGGCAGAGACGAAGTGGAATCATTCACTAAATCACACTTATATCTGTAGACAGGGTATTCAGTGTGTTATATTAAGCAGTAGCTATAAAAAAGGTAGTAAAGATACCTATTGATATTTCTATTTATGCATTGGTAAGTTTATGCATTTGTTCCTGGATGAAGGGCTTTTTGTTTTAATAATGTAATTGATTTTTTCAAAATGAAGAAACTGGCAATAGTACCATAGTTTTTGGCTAAGAAAGTAACTCTGTATTGTTTAGAAGAAGAGCTGAAAATAAACAAAAGATAAAAGCAAGAATGTGATACATGAAACCTTTAATGGTACATAAGGGAGTACTCAAACTATCCCACTCAACTTTATTTTTTTTTAAAAAAAAGGAATGGAAAAAACAAAAGTATTCACAAGGACACAGTGTAGGATTATTTATTTCAACAAACACAGGCATTAACAGCCGTCTTATTCCCTAAGCCAATATTTGGAAAACTCTACTCTAGAAGCAGTTTCTAAAGCCCCCTACATCTTAACTAGACAGAAGAGGGTAGGGAAATTTCAGACAGTATTATGACCTATATAAAAGAAATACAGTAAGTAAAATTACTAAATGAAACTCCAAGGATTACTATACTGAATAGACGTTAGATTTTTTTTCTCAGAAGATGATGGTTAAGAAAAAGTAGTTTCAAGCTCACAGGGTGGCATTCATGCTACTCCCCCAGTTACAAGCCTCATTCTCATTTCTGTACCCTAAATCTTGTCCTATAGATATGCTCAATTTTTCATTCCTAGTTTCTTCTTTGTAATGTCAAGGCTGCTTTCTTCCTTCTCATTTTTTTTTTACTTATCAGGTTCTTTAGATCAAATATCTTCAAAAAGAAGATATTTTTTCTGCTGAACTGAAAGTTAGAAACATTATTCCATAGTAAAATGACAAATTTACTCTTCATCACAAAAAAAAAAAAAATTAAAAAAATTTTTCCCACTTTGCCAAAAATAGCTTTTTTCCTGTGCTTTCTTTAAAAAAAAAAAATTCAGTGCATGCTTTCCATTTAAGTGTAGCCTTTCAAACAACAAAAAACCACAACCATTTCTTACCAATCCTAAAAATTCTCAGTGCACAAGAGACTAATATGTTTCAATGCACAAGAGAATAAAAAAAGAGGATAACACAAATCCCATAAAAAACCCACATGAATCAAAAACTTGCCTTCATGAGAATATAACCATCTAAAAGAGCAAAGTGGCCAACATCACTCTCCTTCAGTTTCTCCCCACTGCCTGAACACAGAAACCTAGTTCTCTGTCTTCTCTGGCTCACTTCCCATTGTCTTTCTTTACCAAAGCCATTCCGTTCTAGCTCAAACCTGTTCAACCAAAGATTGGGGTGTTGCGGTGCGTTTTTCAGTTCATATGTTGATTTGCAGTTACACTGCTAATGTCTAATGATTTAAGTGTAGTTTTCCTCTCTGTTGTGTAACTTAATGGTTCACTCCATGTTTCCCCCTATTCCTTTCCCCACTTGGGATAGTTCCCGCCCCTGGAAATCCCCTTGAGTTGTTTACCCCGAGTCTGTCATATGTCAATCATGTGTTGCCCCCTTCCCAAGGACTGAAATCCTCCACCCCTCAGTTTTCATTTTATATTGTATATACCACCCCTTTCCTGTGATTGGGTTTTCCTCGTGTGACCACTCCTTCTGTCTGTACCTAAAAACCCTTCACGTAGGCCCTGCTCGGGGCTTCGCCTGGGGCTGTGCCAAGGGGCCCCAACAAACGTCACCTCATGGCACCTCAGGGAAGATTCCTTCTCCTTCCTTCGCCATAGCCGCCCCTCCACCGCCCGTGTGGCAATGCACTCACCCACCGGGTGGGTCCCGCCAGTCCTCCTGCAGGTCCCTGCCAAGGCTGGGATGGTTCCCTGCCAGGGCAGCCGGGCACAGCTGGGAAGCCGCTTGATAGCGTGCAGGAGAACACGCCTCATTGGGGTAGGCTGCAGGGAGTCACATCTGGGGCTCACTGCCTCCAGAAATGTGGATAGGGTAAGGCAAGCTTCTTTCATGTTCAAAATTATTTTCAAACCCATAACTTTTAGACGGAAATGAGGATGGGTGGCAATAATAGGGGTGACCCTCTATTCGTATTTTCTCCCTTTATAAGCCTTTACCCAACCCTGTGAAGGGATGCATAGGGATAAGGAAGCTTCGTGACACATGCCTATGCTCTCTGGGTAGGCAGTGGCTCAAAACTAATGCAGTCACCAAAAGTGGAAGAGGTATTTTGGCTTTCCAGCCTCTGGAGAGGAGTGCTTGGCAGGACTCTGGTAATTTCCATGTCCCCTACTCCTTGGCCATTTTCAGGCAAGCTCTTCCTATTTGCAGAAGAGCAATTTCTATATCCTGGAACTTCCTCCTGTTCCTTCATCTTCCACTGTAGCAGTAGTCACATAATGACTGTATTAAAAACAATTTTCAGATTAGGAAGAGTTAATCAAAGTATTTACACAGTACACACTCCTGTTGATTCTTGGAGTGGCACCCTCCTAGCTGGCTTTCACATATTACTAAATACAGCCCCATCTGGTTATTACTGCATTTGTTGTAACAATGAAATTTTAATATGTATTTTCATTATTTAAAAAGCTTATGTATTTCTGGTGTTACTTAGCCTAGGTTTTGTCAAATGCACCTAAAATAACATAAACGATCCTTATTATATCCTTGTTCCCCAATTATCACACATTTAATTCACAATGACAGTTCTTGCCTTTTGCCTTATGTTACCTTCAAAGAGTAGTAGAGTTGCAATTAGCAAAATCTTGTGAAAGCAGAGCCATACCCATTCAACTTTGGAAAAACAGAGCCAAAGCTGTACTGATGTGATTCAGCTTCCATTCTGGAGACTGACAGCTGTGTAAGATCCCTTTCAACACAGTGAGAACAAGGATTTCCCCTCCTCACGCATACTGAGTAACCTGGAGATGTAATTTATGATGAATTCACACACAAAACAGTCAGTGGTTCAGTACAAACCAAACATAAGCAGACACATTTCTAAACCCATCCGTCATGCTGGTTACACAATCTGTTGATCCATTGAACAAATATATGTTGAAAGATAAGGTGGGAGTTGACTCCCATTCAGTAAAATAAATGTGGACTAGACTTATTTTCTGCCTGACTTAACACTTAAGGATTTGTATTAAAGGGGAGAGGGAGGGAATTCCAGCCACATAGATTTTTGGAATGAGATTACCCTTCCAAGAACCTCACACAGAGGTCCCTACCAGCCCTCTTTCGCATACTGAATCATCTGGTTTTTGAATAAAATTTCTAGGGAAGTGAACTTCTACTAAAGGAGCACTAATTCTGCCTATTCAGTTTTTTTTTCTTGGCAGAAGAGAAAAAAACCAAAAGGATGAAGTTGTATGGTGTACAGTTGTAAGTTAAAAGTGCTAACTGTGCTGTCATGGTCTTTGTTATACTGTTGTTTCACAACACAATTGCAGAAAACTGAAGACCATTAACGGAGGGAAAGCACTCATGTTACCTAGGGCCATCCCCTGGCGTGTCCTAAACCTAATATTTACTCAGCTTCTTTTTGGTAACAGTCCCTCTAAAAGCAGCAGCTTCACTAGAGGAAAATTCCTTGAGTTTTGTCAGAACATTCCTTCACCAAAAGACAGAAATTCTGTCCAAAAACTGTGTTTAAATCATGATTTGCTGAGATTAGAAGTAGTGCTTAGAGGGAAATAAGCTTGTTTTATGATTCAGGTTTCCCAGGAGTCTTGGGAAGTACTGGCAACCCCAGTGAAAAGGGCTACTGAAAGTTTAGTTAGGTGAGCTGACAAGAGCTCCAACAGGCTTAAACAACCTCAGGTAATTCATCATCACAAAGCATTACCTTTTCTGACAAACAAACAAACCAACAAAAAGAAATCCAACTAAAGAAGAAAGTTTCTCATGTGTTTTCACACAACCCTAAAATGCAATTATGAATATTTCCAGTAGGTCTTCAACAGACCCCTGAAGAAATATTGAAAATAAAACACACAGCTTGTCAGACAGATCTGGCTTTTAGAAACATGGCATTGAAAAATGTGGTAAAATTCCAGATTCACTGACTTTGAATGTCTGTATGTTTTCAAAAGCTTACCAAGACCCCCTCCATCTTTCCATCGTGAGTCCAATGCTTCTGGGAACATGTCTTACTGTAATGATACCAGCAACCTGTACCAGGTGTCTGTCTTGTGGCCCTAGGTCTCCTGGCAGCATCTCAGAGCCTTCTATCCCATGATACCTGCAATGCATTTGTAAAGATTTTGGAACAGGTGACAATTTTCTAAGCTTCTTGATTCCAACCTCTGACTTTTGCTGCATTCTCACACAAGACAAAATTTTCCAGGCCAGATATGAATATCATTACATAACCCCTTGTCATGCAATACTCTCTTGGACCAACACTGGCATATTGACTTGAATGTTTTGCTACTTCACAAATAAGAACACCTTGCAAGCATCAATGCTTGTTTCTCTTGTGTTGTAAAAAGTTACCCCTTCCACTTCATTTTCCAATTAAAAAAAAGAACAAACAAACAAACAAACAAAAATAAAACACCAAAATCCCACCTTCCAGTGCTTAACTGGATCTACTACTTCACCTTTCTTCCAGATTATTTAATTTACTCTAAAGCAAATGCTATAGTGTTTAGCACAAGATGCCTTTTTGGTATGCTTGTTTCAGTGAGTGGAGCCTAATGAAATGCTGATTCCTGCTGGACACAACTTCAGTACTGAAAGCAGCCATGTCAGCAAAATAAGTAAGCCCATTGTTCCAGATAACAGCAAACGCTGGCAAACATTACTATGGTTGATTGCATCTCACTGACTCATGTGCAAACACTAGTCTGAATATTAAAGTTCAAGTTCACGGCAGGGATGGAAGCAGCTTAGAAAATAGAAAAGGCTTTGCTTAATAATTGCCTAATACATATGATAAAAAACACAGGCATACTCATGCATTGGTGCTAGTACTTTGGTTTTTTCTTAGGGTCTTTTATTCAGATGGAATTTTTTAGCTCTGCTAGTAGTATTAGTGTCTTTAAAGATTCAATTTTATCAGAATCAATTCACATAAAAACATTTTATTTAGTTTCTCAGAATTGCTTCAGTTTTAACCTACTTTGATTAAACAAATAAGTACCCAAATTTTGGGTACTTTCGGCAAATCTTTGAAATAAGTTAAGAACGAAATCCAAAATAACAAAGAGGTATAGGAAGAAACAGTCTGGAAGCATGAGTAAGGACATCTATCTTACTAGGACCAATGTTTCTTATTCAATAAACTGATCCTGCTGCGGAAGGAACAAAGCAGCAATATTGGCTGAATGCATTACAGTTATAGCTCCATATTATTCAAACATCTAGATTAATCCCAGACAAAACACAATGTATTAGCTATCTCTAGATATCCTAAGCCAATAATTCAGTGTTATACACTGGTGTACTTAAAAAAATTGGAAGGGGAAAGAAAAACTACATGAGAAAAAGATGGGGGGAAAGAAAAAGTTTAGTTGAATAGTTTAAATCCTTCAAAAATAAAATAATCAGGTACTTGAGATTACTTTGGCAGACCAAAGCTTTTTAACCTAGCTGCTAAAATTATACTAGAAAAGAAAGCTGCAATATGGTTCTAATGAATTCACTCGAGACAGTTTGAATTTTAAAGAAAACATAAACTTGACCATCTGGATTAAGTTATGGCACATTGCTGAGTATTTTTCTTCCTCCAGTCCCACATATATGACTAACAACATCATATTTGGCACAGCAGTAATCTGTGATAGGCTCCATGGCTCTTTCTAAAGCCTGCTGGTACTTGCTCCAAAATTGTGTAATTGAATGCTAATCATCAAGACCAATGGCGAACAAGGAAAGCCTCATTTGGTGGCTTCCTTTCCTTCAGACAGCCACTACTATTGCTTTTTCTTTTTATTATGTCATAACATATACTCAGCAAGTAACATCTACAGAGACCCAAGTCAGAGTATCAGGTCATTACTGTCTAAAATTAGTATTTTGCACACACATGCACACATGAACATACACACAAAATTAGTACCTGCCCATAAGATCTGTTATTCATGAGCTCTTAGGAGTGTGAAATATGCCTAGTTCAGAATAACTTCTTTGAATTTATCACTCTTTCTCCATTCTCCTCAAGGCAGAAGGATGTTCCACTTTTTTGTCCCTACTCACCTGAAAGGAGGAACAGACAAGCTATACTTGTTATATTCCAATTAGCAAACAACAATGCAGAAACCAATAAATAAAAGTACATAGCACAGAAGAAATCCTGAATTAGAAGAAAGTCTTCAACAGCTACTGAAGTAGCCCAGTTCTCCATTCAGCACAATGTACTTGCTCCTCACAAAGCACAACAAAATTATATACAACTGATACCCAGGGCAGGCTCATCTCTCTAAAAGAATTTAAACTTTCTGCTCTGAAACTCTGGAACTACTCTGGAACTTGGAGATGAATTTGCCAGCTGCTAAACCCCTGAATTTTGCAATAATTTTCTTGAACAAAGATTGAAGTTTCAAACACACTTAAATTAAAATTTTCAAGGATAACAAAAAGAGATCCTCTTTGAAAGACAGGAAGTTGAGACTTGGAGTTTTTCCCAAAGAGGGAATCTCATAGTGTATTAAAATACCTGACCCAGCAAAAGGTAAGCAGTAGCAAGAAGAATGTATTTACTATGTCTTGAGAACACAGAACAAGTTGCCCCTGATTTCTGTTTGCACTGCAGTGAACCTTGAATCTCCTGGAGCAATTTGTTTACCTGTCTCTGCAAGACACATTATTCACTCTGTTTTATCTGGTAGGTCACATTTTACATTACCACCAATATCCTCACATGATTTTTGTTCTATGCTTATTACACTGGAAAGAACAGTGTTTCTGCATCACAGGAACTTTAACTTACACTTGACAACTAGCAAATACAGTCTGTACATCTCAATGCCATTGTAGAGTACATGGTGTCTAATTGAACAGGAACACAATGGATTTTACATGAGCTGAAGCTGCAAATAGCTGAATAAGAAGCAGAAAAGAAGCTCTCGTAGGATCTCCTCTGGTCCATCATACTGTGTCTTGGACACATGCATATCTGACAGCACCAACAGGAGAGCTGAGTCCTCCCAGGTTATCTCCATTAAGCATGCCCAGAGGAAGATGACCATGAAAAGACTGCTATCCTTTCAAATCCATGCTTTGCATTATTATCACCAGCCAAGAGCATTCCAGTGTTCCAAGCTCATTTCAATGTTCCTGTGACTGCTCAAGTTATACAAAGATGTTTTAGAACATCTTGAGCACAATCAGAGTTTTCTAGTGCTTTTGCAGTTCACCGGAGAATAAGTCCTTCTTCATAAAGTCAATGCTGCATGTGAGTGCTGTGTTTGAAGTTAAGGTAAAGTCATCTCAGCTGCTGCATGGGAGAGTGTGATTTATAAACAGAAGAGTTTTGTCAGTTCTCAAGGATGGAAACCACAATGGCATTTTTAGGATAAAAATTCCTTCTTCATATAATGAAAGGGGGAAAAAAAACATGACATGATTTTACAGCCCACTCAAGACTGAGTCACAACCATGGAGGAGTTAAAATTACCATTTTTTTTCCCCTACTCAGGAAAAAGAATGGTCCACAAATCATTTTTCCCATCAAACTATTCCTGCTGGACAGGACAAGGCACATCTCTCTGGTCTGCATAGCAAATTGAAAAGAGACAGCAGTCCTTATTTCAACAGCAGTAGGAAACAAAACAAAACAAAACAAAACAAAAACCCAAGCAAGAAATCCTCCCCAGAAAACAGAGAAGCCATAATGTGAATATCTAGGCACTGAAACTTGTTGTCCAGAAAACATTTGGTATCTCTATTCTCGGAATTAAGCAACATCCAACTGGATAAGTCTTAAGCAACTCAGCTTTGAAAAGGAGCTGGCAGGAGGTGAGAAGCCTTTATGATAAATATCAGCATAAGGATTATGTTTCCTCCCTGGTTTTATTGAAGTGATGAATAGACACTAGGGAGCAAGAACAATATATGGAGATAGGGACTTACACTAAATAAATCAGGTGGTTTTATGGGACAAGTACAAGAGAATTGGCTGAAAATAACTAGATTTTAGCAAAGACAGGTGTAGAGGTATAATAGAGGAGGTCTACAGTGGCTATGAATGTATCATCCTCCCCTTGGTGGAGCAAGTAGGTCTAAAGAGAAAGGCTTTTTTTTCCAGTCAGTTTTTTGGTTTGTTGTGGTTTTGTAGGTTTTTTCCCAATAAATTTCCAGCTGAATTAATAGTTATGAGAGGACCTCCCTCCACCTGTAGCAGGAAATCAAGCACATATTGATTGCACAAAATGACATTCATTGCAAAGCTAGCAGAAATGACAAAAAATTTCCTTCTGCCATTACAACAAGATACTACCCACTGTGGCCTCCTAAGCTGCCAAAACCCAGCAGATTGAGATTTAAAATTGTTTTTAACCAGTTTTGTCTAAAGAGGTCAGTTCTAATTTACCCATTCATGCAGAATATTCCAGCAGCCCAAATCAACAAACTCACCACATGGATTCCTCAGGACTGCATATTTTGCTTATGTGCAACCCAAAGACAAACAAACATCAAGGAAGAAAAAAACGTAGAAGAGTTACAGATGTTAGAGTGGTCCTTCAAATCTCCAATTAGAGACACTGGAAAATGGAAATGCCTCCTTTAAAAAGCTCAAAACTGAAGCAGAAAATAAATCAATGAAAGTAAGTTCAAATTAAAGCTGTTCTTCTAGAAGGGAAAAGCTGATTGCTGTGGGATACTCAGACAATTGCTCAGAGCTGAAGCTGCTCTTATTGTTTAATTTCTGTTTTCTTTAATTTTGCTTTTTTAATATGAATTTCTTCACATTGCCATAGCAGCAAGCTACCTCCAAAGGAGCTGGACAGAGAGTCAAATAGCTGGCAAAGTTTTCCTTTTGATTGAATGACTTCCTTGAGGCATATTTTCAGGCTTTGAGTGAAAGCATGGGAAATTACTATTATAAGCCTTTGACTTTTAAAAGCAGTGTAGCGGGGAAGACACTGCTATGGTACATATTGTGGAACATTTCAAAGCAATATGGCAGAACACCATTCTGCCACTACACATGAGAGTAACAACTCACATAAATATAAACCCAACTTTCAAGGATTTCTAAGGTAGCAGACTTAGAAAAGCTACAATGATTTTGAACAATACCTGTGATTTTCTGTATTATTTGCCAAATTTCAAAAAAATTAGAGAGCAAAGAATTTTCAGTAAGATTACCAAAGGTTGGTTTTTTTTCTTTTTTTGAGGTAAATGCCATACAATATTCAGGACTTTGTGACATGGGTCTGTACTACATCAAAACAGAAGCTTGTAATGTCATACTGTAGTTACATCATGCTAAAAAAGGCAGAGCCTTCATCTGGGCAAATACTTCCTCTGTTTCTTGCTCTATATCCAGGTTTCAAAGTCTCCATCTTGACAGATCAAGGGTTAATAATCAACATATATGCACTGGGTGTTTTCAGTCTTTTCTGGATATTGTGTTCCTGAACAGGAAGGTGAAATTCTTTACAAGTAAGATGTGTTCCTGGAAACAGAGAGGACCTCTGATGGTACTTACATACAGCTTGTTTTCATTAGAACAATTGCAAGCAAGCTATCTCAAATGAGAATGATGACATTTCTGCCAAAAGCACATTATACTTTAACCTGGTTGGTAGCCATTCCCTAGTTGGATAAGACCATTTCTCAGGAACTTATCAAACACACAGATAAACATTTGCTTGGTTATTCGCTCTTCCACTGCCCTCTTTCCTGACGGTATTAAGAAAAACTCAGAACAACCAGCAGTGTGCTCCAGCTTTGCCATATTTGGTTCAACACAACTGCAATATTCTGCCTGAATATCTTCAATCAAGTAGAGTCTTGGCTTACCTTTTTGATGTTGAATCTTCATTGCTGCTCATGTGTGCTATTTCTAATGTATCTCCATTTCTTCTGAGTATGGAAAAGTCTCCCCTGGTGGTAGAAAAAAACAATGTTCTTTTCCAATCCAATCCACAGTTACCTTCTTTTCCAGTAAACAAGCCCTAGATAAAGTCCTTTGCCCTGGCTGGACAAAGGCAGCAGAGCCAGGGAGTGCAATTCCTTCCCCTCAGGTACTTCGAATCCACTACAGAGCAGCTTGTTGCAGGGAGGTGAGGAAGAAGTTCACTATTGAATTAGCTGATACACCCCAGGCAGAAGCAACCATGACTAGCCAAAGACTTGGTGTCATGCCACAGATCCCTTCATTTCTCACGAGTTTTTCCTTCACTTGTCCCTGGACCATCTTGGACAAGCCCAGACCCCCCCAAAAATACTTGGTGATGGGGCTGTAAATTATTTATTTAGAAATTTTGGGGCTTATTCTCATCCACAAGAGATTTATGCAGTCTTTTCATCCCCATTTCCCTCTGCTGACACTCATCCCCTGAATTTCTCCCAGCAATCCTTCCCTCAGCAGGTCTCCAACACTGATCCCTCTCCTGCAATTCCCCATCCCTCAGCTCCTTGCCCAGCACTCCAGCCCCAGCCCTATCCCCAGCAGCACTAGGGCTGCCTGGGCAAGATGGAAACCAAACTACAGCTACCACCCTGTGTGCACACTGTTGCTTACATTTCTCCACGCCCAACTTTACTAGGGGTCCACCATGACATGGCACCTCTGCTCCTCTAAACCTTTGCTAACCGTGTCTTGGAGGCCACTGGTCTCTCATAGCTCTTGGTCCAATGCGTTCAAAAGGGAGGCTTTGCTCTCCATCTTCATTCCTTCCATCCCATTTCAACCTACCCCTACATCATCCCAGCATGAAAAGCCTTTAGAAGGGCTGTAGTTATGCTACATGCCTTTTTATAGCAGAAAGATGAATATTTGATAGAATATAAAATAAAAATGTTGGAAATGTTCATAGAAATAAAAGCTTTGTCGCTAAATGAACCATGCCATTTTGGATTATTGTTCACAGTGTCATATTCTTAAGAGAAAATGATGGGGACTCAGTTACTCTCAACTAGAGTATCAGAAAGGTAAGGGGTGCAGGAGAAAGGATATTATCATAGAGTTCAGGAATACTAAGATGCAAATTTTTCATAAAAATTAAATAATCAATAAATGCTATTGATGGAGAACTTGAAAAAAGTTGTGAATTTTTTCAATGAATGACCATGAATATGATTCCAGGTACAATGAATAGTTGAAAAAAAAAAAAAAAAAAAAGAAAAATTTTTTGCTGGGGCTAGAAAAAAATGACACTAGCAAAAAAAAAAAAATAGTTCACCAGCATACTGCAGTAAATTAGAATCAGTTCATGGTTCTGCGCATGGAATATTGGAAATTTGAACAGTATTGGGTAAAAAAAAGCTGCATTTTCCTAGTGTGGCAAGAGAGAAGCATTACCCCAGGAAGTCATAGTTAAAAAAAGATCAGGCTGATTAAAGAATTGGATTTTGTTTTTCTGATGTGTTATTAGGTGTAATTACACATTATGAAAAACCTGGTTTGACCAAAGTTGGAATGACCAGAATTTAGATTGACAACAAACTCTCTTTGAACTAACTACAGAGAAAATAAGCAAGCACAGTTTAGTGTGCTGTCTTTTGCTGGAGCTCATCAACTGTTACAAGATAAAGTGTGCTATTTATGGTTTGCACATCTTTTCCAGTCATTAAGTGTTGGCCGAGAACTGGTTTGTCAGGAGTTATTTTTTCCCCCCTGCCAATCCTCTTTTAAACCAACCGTCCACATCAGCTTTTGGTGCACTTCAAACTCCTCACAGCCCAGTCTGAATTTTGGTTCTTTCAATAAGAAAGTAAGAGCTTGCAGCTTTGAATTTATGAAAAGAAAGCTTCTGCTTTTCATACAGAATGATTTGTTGCCTCCTTGCTCTGTGTAGAGTAATAGGCTTGGCCTCAGAGTATGCATGCAGGTAAGAATGCGCATAGTGCCATCAGCAAGAAGAAATTAAATTCTGAATACTTTTTCACCCAATTTAGTTTGTCTGCTTGTTACAGGAGAAGGCAAATTCAGTGATTAGACAGAGCAGATCTTCTGTGTCCTTTAAATAGGGAAGATTTTCTGTGTCCTCTAAATGTTCTTTGTTCATCCAATATATGTATTGAACTATAAAAAAAACCCCAGTTTGTTACTAAATGGCAAGGTTTATTTTGAGAATGCAATTAATATGTAATATCTTGGAAGATGAACAGCTATTGTAAATACAGAACAAAGGTTCAACCACCACAGCTCTTCTGTTCCTGTATTTGTGTTTTACAAGAAAAGACACATAGCACTAAACTGCATAACTTCCATAAAAGGTGCAATAACTAATTTAAAAAAAGCAATGCTTTAACAAATTAGCATTTCAGACTGACATATGTGTGCATTCATGATCACAAGAATTCAAAACAGTGGTCCAGAGAGCCCCACAATGTGAAGTTCTCTTGATCCCCTTCAGCTGTGCTTTGAACTATGCGCAATACCTTTTTTGCCTGCTGCCTCTGCCTGAGCTCCATAAGGCAGGCCACTAATTTTGTCTAATCAGTGGTGTGAGTGTTTGTAAGCCCTGTTAGCTCATTTACAACAGTGGACACTAACACAATAGGAAATGAACCTATTGGTTTCACTTAGATCCCTGGGCAGCTGCCAGTTACCAAAAGATCTCATCTGAGTTCGAAAACAGCAATGCTCTTGATTGCAAAATGACTTTTTCCCTGCTGCTGCCAGCATCCTCATACTCACTTCTGATCAATACACCATTCTGACTCCCAACAACATCTTCCTCAGGAGGCTTTGAATCAACTAAGTACAATAGCAAGCTCAAAGAAAATGCTGGCATTTATTTTTATGTTGCAAACTAACTTTACATACCCTTTCTCTCAGAATTCACAGAAAAGTAGAATCTTTTATTGAAAGATCCTATAAAACTCAGGTGAAGTACAAAATTAGAAAGGTAGCTGTAGTAGAAATGACAAAGCATGAAACTCATTGTATACCACACGATAAAGAACACATGGGAATCTGTTTAAACATGACAGAAGTAAGCTTCCTAGCAGCAAGGAATTTAATGCTAAATCTATGATAAGTAATGTATCCCATGACTTTTTACAGTTCACAGGTACAGAACAAATCAGTTCCTTTTCACTGTAACTGCTCCAAAATCAAATGTATAATATGTATATACAAATAGAATAGAATAGCCAAAAAGATGGTCCTAGTCTGACCAAGACTTGACTGAGCAGAGGCACCTATTAATTTTTTTGCAATTAGCATCATAAATTACCTTTCACCTTTGTCACTAAACCTCTGAATTTGATATGTACTAAAATGATTTAAATATATAATGAGGTTTTGCCCACTGTACCATGAAATTTTTGTATAAAGCTCTAACTTGTCTTCTCCCATCTTCCAATGAGAATGAGCTGGGGGCAGCAAAACCTACTGCTAATGCTTAAGCTTCCTGGAACAGGCTGACTACAAGCATAGCTAGGATAATAATTCGTTCTCTCCTTCAACCACACATAATACAGTCTTTATTCAGCAAAGTCGTTTCGCACCATGCCAAAGGTCAGCTTTTGCTGTATTAATAGCTGCTCTGGGAGGATCAGTGTTGTGCTATCCTACATTTTTTCCCGGGCCTGGAGATGCAATTTCCTACAATCTGCAGGCAATTTCCCACCAATTTTCTTGGGGAGCTAATAGGCTGTGACAGGAGATGGAGCTAGCTAGCAGCAGGCGGCTTCAGAAAAGACAAATTGCATCTCTGCCACCTAACTGAGCAATCAAGACAGAGTTTATAACTTTGTAGTGTTATTGGGCCCCATGCTAGCAGTAAATCGTTCAAGCTTCTATCTGAATTTCATATTCTTTTCCTTCTGAATTGTTATCACCATATATCACTTTGTTGCACTTTTTCTATGAACGACGGTTAGACACAGATCCTGTGTGATTACTATTTTAACTGCCTTTTAACTAGACAAACCCTGCAAAATGCTATCCACACCAGAAACAGAGAAATATACAATGTCCCTGTCAAACAGCGATATTTTGATTATTTTAATACTTGTTAAGGTCCAAAGAAGACACCTATGGAAAGGGATTTTTTTGTAAGTTAAATTCAAATGAAACAGATGGAGCAAACTATGGGAACATTAAAACTGTGAGCACATCTACTGAGGTAAGAAAGTCCCACTGGTACAAAATGAAAGCAATAAGCCCTCCCCCAAATATAACAGGTAATTTCTCCCTATACTATAGCAGATTTTGAAACCTAAGAAGTTAACCGGATCAATTGAATCAGTTCAAAACCATCCATGCAACCATCTACCTTGCAGATTTAAAATTCGTAAGACTAGTAAAGCTCTAAGAATGTATTATTATACCTACTTTAATAGAAATGAAACTGATTTAAAGCGGCTCACCTCACCTAAGATTACAAAAAAAATTTAATAACTAAAGAAAATGATTCAAAGGCACATAGTACTAGCAACTATTGCAAGTGGTATCTGTCACTGTACTTCCCCTTACTGTTATAGCTAACCCAGGGGATATATACTGTAAACACATTCTATTACAGAACTCTGTATATCTGTATGTTTTCTTCAAAATATAGAAGAATAAATTTCTGAAGGCATGGAGGTTATTAAAAACAATAGTAATGAAATTATTATAATTAGTAAAATTTGCAAGGTTAATATTTTTCCCCTTCCCCCCTGCCCAAGAATAAATTAGATAGAGTAGAAACAATCCCACCTAAATTATTGCTGTCCATTGGGAGACAAAATTAGTACTGAGATGTACAAAATTTTACTATAATTCAACCCTAAGGATTTTTTTAATTACTTAAGTAATGAAAAAATGTAAAATTACAGTGAACAAAGTGGTGAAATATTCTAACATGCATTTTGAAACTCTCACATTTAAACCACTTGTCATTAATATCCCCATTTCATATTTGTGGTTTTTAATAAGTTACAACTAGATAAAATACTAAATAACCAGGAAGAATTATAAATAGGATACCAGGTCAATAACTTGTTCTCAACAAAGAAGAGTCTCTACATAAACAAATAAAAAAAAGCTATGAAAACCATTCAAAATTCAGAAGTATTTCCTTAAACAGATTCACTGATAAAAATACAAGAGTATCAAGACTTGAAAATCTTGAATTTGACAAACAAAAATCAATTATTTATCTATACAAGTCTATAAACTTCTTGAAGTACACATTCAAAAAATTCAATTATATATTTGTGAATATTCACTCAGCTGCTGTAAGAAATACACATCTCACAGAATTAACAATCAGAAAGATTGAAAAATTAGAAGCATTATTTATGTATAACTCATTAAAACATCTCTAGAGATCTAATGTATATTCAGGGGGAACCACAAAGGAGCATGGTAGTAAACTGATTTCTGTATGAAAAAGGAAACTTATTCCAGTAAGTAAATTTTATGTGGCCACAAAAGTTGAATCACTCTGAAGTTTTGTTGCATGCATGGCATGCTAAGCAAATACCAAGCTGACATTAAGGACATTTACATACTTCATAGCAGTGTTTGGCTAATACATCAACAATTAGAAAATACTTTGAATTTGCAAAGCCATCAGATTGTATATTTATTTGAAATCTAATTTTAAAAAGTCATGTCTAACTGCAGAAAAACCCCAATAGCTATTTTTTAAGAATAAAGGGCATCTTCATTGGTCTGCAAAATTTTGTGTTACAGCAAACCACAAAATAAGAGTTATTATCTTATCATAATTGCAGCCAGTTTTTAAAGTAAGGGGGTAATCCACTGTGGATCACTGGAGGAAGTGTGACAAAGACTGTGAAATGAACAGATGGAATTTATTTTGAACAAATTAGGCTCACTACCAGGAAAGTAACAAGGATTTCTCAGTTTCCAACTGCTATGGGTTAAGTTTCATTTATGACCCCTTCATTCTGCTTGTTAACTTCTTTAAACTGCCATTAAAATCAGTGCTCGAAGGGAAAACAGCATTTATTGGTTGCAGTTACAGGCTATCATCTCCATTTTCTATGTTAATGAGTATACAAAAGGGATAATGATAACAGTATGTTTGATTACTTAGTCTCCAGACTATGTGTTATCTTCACCTGAAACTCATTTTTGGCAGAAAACAGACAGAAACAGGGAGGTACCTCTGTGCTGTGAACATAGCAAAGGCAATCCTTGCCAAACTGTACACAATAGAAATGTCTAGTGTTCCTTGCAGCATCTCTTTTATGAATCAACATAACTTAAAAAAAATATGGGCAAAATCACATGTAAAATTATAGGACAGGAAAAATCTGATAATTTCAAGTTTTACCTCAGAAGCCACCAGAGAATTTTTCTAGAGAGAGTCAACTACACTAAACCAGGAATTCCATAAACAATAGAAATATGGTTATAGAATAATGCAGCTATCTTATATCTGAGTGCAAATCATTGCAGCAGACACTGCCGAATATAATTATGCAGCTATCCACTAAGATATTTAATTAGATTTTCCTGTATACTATATATCATTAACAGGCAACTAAATTCTTACTAATGCATAGTAGAGCATAGAGCCAGAAAGGACATGGACTGCTGTTTAGCTTCTCAGAGTGAACTGTGAGAGCCAGATCTAAGAAATATGGGGAAAAAAACCCCAAAACAACCCAAATCCCACAAGAAACCCTGCTCAGATTTGAAAATGGTAACTAATGTTTCTCCCTGCAACAGAAAGTTTTTGTTATCCAGTTTTCTGAGCAGCACTTTAGCATCAAGGAAATTAATTTTATTTATATTAAGAATTAATGTATCACAGAAGCAGTAGGTTCTTTGCTTTGAGATAACAGCATCTTCAACAACATTCTGCCCTCTGAAGACTACTCTTTATTCTTTTGATTTCCCTTCATGTTTTCTTGTTGTATTCAATTTATACTTTTTAAAGTTATGTCAGAAGAAAAAAAAAAAAAAATCAACAGAAAATAGGAAAAAAACACAAACCAAACCAAGAAAACCCCAAGCCCACCTGTGTGAGTTCAAAACACACTTTTTGCTGATTTAGAAAATGTTTCAGTGAATGTTTGAGCTCTCCTATATATCTGAGCAGAAATTCTTGGTAAATTTCTCAGAAATGTCAGTAAGAGACACAGAGGGCAGATTTTTCAGGCACTCAGTTCTTATATGTCTGGTTTCTCTAGCAAAATCAAAATCCCACTAAGCATTTAAGTTGCAATGGGACATTTGGGAGCATGTTGCTGAAAATAGGATTATGAATTGCTTGGAAGCAGATCTTGAGCTACAGAAATAAAAGGTAATGGTAAATGTTGAGAACTGGCTATGATTTAACTGCCTTTCCTCTCAGGATGAGAAGATCGGATGTTTATGGATAGCAAAGAAATGTCCACTTCCAGTTCAAACACACAACTCAAGTGTCCTTGAATAACTATGCAGAAACATTTGAACAATTTCACAGAGAAACAGAAGTCAGTCAAATTGCACACTGAAATCTCATTCTAGGTGAATTGCGTAGATTGCCTATTAGATTACACCTAAAATGTATGTGTTTCTATGTTCTCATTTTCCCTTGTCCTGCAGCATGACTAGGTGGCCAATGGCGTCCTGCTTTCTGTCAGCAATAGTGTTGCCAGCAGGACTAGGGCTGGGATTTTTCGTGTCCTTGTCACTGGAAAGGATGCACCTCAAATCCTCTGTTCAGTTTCAGTCCATTCATGATAAGGACATTGAGGTGTGTTCACAGAAGGGCAAAGAGGCTGGTAAAGGGTCTGGAGCACAAGTCTATTAAGGAGTGGCTGAGGGAGCTGGGGTTGTTTAGCCTGGAGAAAAGGAAGATCAGGGGAGACATCATTACTCAACTCCCTGAAATGCGGTTGTAACAAGTTGGGTGTCACTTGGTCTCTCCTCTCAGCCACAGGACAAGGGGACACAACTTCAAGCTGAGCCAGGGGAGGTTCAGGTTGGACCTCAGGAAGAATTTTCTCATGGATAAAGCTGTCAAGCATTGGAGCAGGCTGCCCAGGGAGACAGTAGTGTCACCCATCTCACAGGTGTTCAAGAAATGACTGGATGCAGCACATAATGCTGTGGTTTAGTTTACATGTGATGTTCAAAGGTTGGACTAGATGATCTTGGAGGGCTTTTCTAACCAAAGTGATTAATGAATTTCCTGTCATGAACTCTCTTGCATTCTGATGTTTGTCAGGTTCAACTCTGAGCTGCTTCACCTTCCCCATTATGTGATAAAGTGTGTCTGTCTGTCTGAAGTCTTACATGGACCTACATGTTCAAAGTCTTTCTGTGTACTTGTTATGGGAGGGAAAAACAAAACCCTTCAAGGAGACAGCAGAGTTGGAGTCAGTCCAGATTATCCAGTGAAGTGATTTAAGGGGTAAACACTTTATCAGTAGTGCGAAATCAGAAGTCAGAACTCCTCCTTAGCCCAAAACTTCAAAATCCACCTTTCTTAATTAACAGAAAGGTGGAATTTCCCCATCAACTCAAAATTGCACCAATATAATAGAAAATACAAAATACCATTCTAACTAGACTACATAATCCCACAGGCACCTAAGTGGGCGAATCATTCCACAAAATTACAAACAAACAAAAAACTCTTTTAAGAATTAAACACCAAAACCAAAAATCAGTTTGTCAATCTGAGTTAAATTTACTTCAGTAACTTTGAAGCTTCTGAAATTCTACTTGTATCATCAATGCAAAAATGTGACCCAAAAAATTATGGTCATTCATACACAGAAGTATGTATGATACTAGATGAGTTTCTTCATTGATGTTTATATTAAAAAATAACACTTCTTATAACAGTCTATGAAAATCATAGAGCATTTAGTGCTCCCTCTTTCCTTTAAAGGAACAAAAGCCTTTGAAATGCCAAATGAGTTAGAAAGAACTAATGTAGATGAAACTTCTCTCTCAGGTACCAGTGTCTTGTGGACTAACATGGGGAAGCTATCGTTGCTTGGAATTATAATCAAAAAGAAAGTCTGACACACTGACAAGTACATTGTGTGGAATGATATCATGACTTCCTGCACAATCGATTTATGAAGGGTTATGCCAAATGCACTTATACAAAATATACATACTAAAGCTGGCAAAGGATTTTGTTCAGTTGAATTTGTATTACAATAAATCCCCTTTTCATCAGTTATTGTTTGCACTGACATCCAAAATGTCTTTTGTAAGGACTCCCTGCTTCTATCTAGCACTAGCATTAGCCAGAATGGCAATCAGATATCTCAGAATACTGAAGGCCACCCAGCACACAAAGACTGTCCCAAAAAGGGGCTAACCAAAGGAATCTTTGAGGACTGTAACTAAATTGTGCCCCCCCCTCCAACCCCCCCCCCAAAAAAAAAAAATTAATTACCTACACAATAGTTACACACAGAAGTTACTGCGCTTCCTTTTCCCATATGGTTTCCCAATGCCTTTTCTGTTCCTGCTGATCTTGGTTGGTCTGTTTTTTTCATTCAATAAGGAACTATTTTCACCCACTACTTTACACAGGGCTACAAGAACTTACAAAAGTTTTAAGCTTTTTTTTAAGCTTTAAGTTTTACATCTTTTACGTAACTGCATAGGCAGACATACTAGGAGTTCAGCAAATCCATCTTTTCGTTAAAAATTACATCTGCAAGTAGAATAAGCTTTACTGTCTGACAAAAGAAAAAACTCATATTTTATAAACATTAAGTGAAATCTGAAACAACAAATGGAGATAACTACTCATCCACAAGTATGGATGATGCATTCAGAAGTCTTCAGATGCATCCACTAATTTTTAGACCCAAGGAATAAAGTAGATATAATGGGGGGGAAAAAAGAACTTAATTTCTTAAATACAATCAAGAAATATATGATACAAATATGATTAAATTCATTCACATGCATAAATTTCTGATTCCATAACTGCTCTTCTAGAAGCCAAGAAAACAAAGCATGTTAAGATTTTCCTGACAATGATTTTGAACCTTGTGATGAAAAGAATGTGGTCTTACTAGCAAGCATGATGTTACAACATGTAGCAGACCAATTACACTTGTGAGGGGTTTTTTTTTAATTTATATGGATATGTAAGAACACTTGCATTCTTGGTTCCTTTGATATTGATTTCAGAGAACAGCAAAAGGATATCTATAAAGTAAAAGCCAAGGTGATAGCAAAAATCCCAAAGGTCCTAACTAAAGCAAATTTCCCAGGGTTGCTAAAGTCAATGATCACTGCCAGAGCCAGATGTTCAGAAAAATTTCAATATGAAAAGTGTAAAAATCAAGTAATCTCATAAATACTCTTGTTTTAAAACTTTCCTTTTTAAAAATGGCATAGCACTTCCCAATATTTCAGTATAGCAAATATAGTTCATTCTTTGAGAAGTCTGATGATTCTGCTTTTTGCCCCACTATGTCTGAAAGCAACATCACCAGCATCTAAACTGGTCTGTCATTTTCATACAGATATGAATTAAGAACTAAGCAATCAACAAAGAGATATATAGATACATATTGGTAGAATGCTAATTTTAAATGTCTAGGAGACCAGGTTATCCTGAATGGGTAACATTTTACATTCTGAATGCAATGTGAATACATTAAGGCTATTACACTTCCAGAAGCTGTAAAATGGTTTCAGTAGAATCGTCATGTAAATTGAAAAGAAAATCTCTGTCTCTTCACAAACTTAGATAAAATTTTCCCCAGATGAAAAATTCCTTATCCAATAAATGCATCTGTCAGTTAAGCTTGTTTCTTCCTAGTTTGAAAGAGCAGGGACATAGGCCATTGTCAAATGCTAGCAAAATGAGAAAGCAGTTCTTCTGTCTGCCACTTTGTGTAATCTAATGTCGTTCAAAGAAATCCTTCCATTCATCTGTACTCGCCATTAGCAACAGAAATTCTAACTAAATTACAGAATGTAGTAAATGTATGGCTCTCATCAGTGCGACAGCAAAGTTTGTTTTCTAGCACACAACGGTAGAACACATTAGACTGAAAAAATATTAGTTAAATAAAGTGAAAACATTCTCTCCTCATCCATTGCTCTTGAGTACACCAAGAAAACTTGAAAATGCATAGCTTTGGTAACTGGCTGCTTATCATGGCTCTTCACAGATGTCCCACAGTGATGTGACAATGAAAGGACTCAAAAGGTTGCTCAGCATGAATACATAGAGTCTACAGGCCTGGAAACATGGGACACTCAGGAAAATTAATTCTAATTAATTTGTAGAGTGGATTAGTTAAAAATCAAAATATTCTTTTGTCAATATTCTCACAAGAAATCAAGAAGCGAGTTTAGCTTAGTTTAGGTTAATTCATTTCACTTGCAACCCTGCAAGTATTTAACATCTTTAAGTAATCCCCTGTAAAACTCACACTTTTGGTAATTTAGTAAAATTTACCTGAGTATCTAAGTATAGACAAGACTTCAAAAAGGAAATGGTCATTAACTACCACTTCTCTGTAAAATATGAAGGATGCAACTTATCTAGCTTATATAATCACAGACATCCTTGTATAATGAATAAAGGCTCTGATGTACCTGGTTGAAATGCAGTCTCACCATGAATTCTGTTCAGCTGGGGGAAAAAGGACAGGTAAGTCACCTCCTCTTCTAGAGAAATGACCAAATGAGTTATAATCAGGCACATATTACTGTATTTGCCAAAAAACATATACATGGGACATCAGAATAAACTTAAACTGCACAGCTTTATGAAATGTTCAATTTTTATATTTACACTATAATTAGTACAAAACTGCCTTTAAGTTTCTTTAGAACAAGACAATATCTACTAGACCCTAGTATGTCAAATCAACTACTTTGAAGTATGATAAAGGAATCTAAGAATAGTTATAAAGAATAAGACACCATTTTCAAACTATACATAGTGTTTGCTTTTACTCCTAAAAAGGTACTTATATCCCCAAAAGGTTTTTATTTTTAAATAAGCAGGGCAAGCAGGGAGGGGGCAAGGGGGAAGACTGGTTGTTGGTACTAAAGCCTTTACTGTAGTAAACTAAATATATTTATAATTTATACAGATATTTGACCTTCAACAAAAATACAAAAACATATCACAAGATGCAAAACCAGGAAACAAGTTCATCTGAGACACTGCTGCTCTACACAGGACAGAATGCAACTTGAACTGCAAGGAACAGAAAGGTACTTATCCCCCATATTCAGGCAATGAGGAAATTTTGCATGAGGTCACAAAAAGAAAAAATAAAAGGCTCCAACATTCTTCAGTAGACTTGGCTTCTAAAAATTTTGTCAAAAACCTAGGCTACATCTGTCCGTCTTGCCTCTGTGTTCCATCTGGTCCACGTAGCCAATACTTAGTTGCTGCATGTTGCCTTCTATTTTGAGAAATCGGGAGTAGTTTCATGGCAAGGTCTGGAACCTCAACACTTTTGTTCCTTTCAAAAATTCAAAACCTTTCTACTTCTACAAACAATTTTGGCCCAGTTCAACCTCTAAAAGAATATCCCCATCGTATTTTTCAGTAGATAACTTCATAGACTGTAGCCTTTTTGTCTCCAGAGCCAGTGACTATGTACTTATCATCCACAGAGATGTCACAGCTAAGCACTGATGAAGATTCTTTGGACTAGAAGAAAAATAGAAATATATTACATCATTAAAAAGAAGTCTGTTTACCCTCATTAAATCATCTCATTTTAGGTACATCACATATATGGAGATATCTGAATCCACTCTTGGAACTCTGCATGTTTTATTTTTTTTAATTAAAAGTAACATCATCCTTACCTGGAAGATACTGGCTCCATAAGGAGTTCTCCATGCATTAAGAAGGTTGTCTTTCCCAGTACTCACAAACCATTTACCTAGAATATAAACCAGAAGGATTATAGAAACATGAAAGAGACATCTGACCAGTTTTGAGTTTTCAATTCACATAAATGAAACCTGTTAACAATTATCCTTATAAAAGCTCTTACTACTAATCAACACAGTACTTTTGCTTACAATCAATATGGATGCTCAGCATGTTTGCAGTGTGCTAAATACTAGGAAATCCCTAAACTCCTCAAACAGAAATAGCTTTTTACACGTGAATCAATCCCTACAGCAGCCTCTAGACAAACAGATGGTTGTTTGTAGATAAGTGCATTTGAATTCATAAAGCAGAGATATTTAGGCATTACTTAAGAAACTGAGATGTAATAACTAATGACTACGAAATAACTAATCAGCAAAACATGAATTAAGAGTCCTGACCTCCAGTTCCATGTTCAGGGCAACTTACCACAGTAAGCAAACTTGAGCGACAATACACAGCTCTCATGAAGGTGCAGTTGATACTTGTCTGGTTTATTTACATGTAGCACTTCGACATTGCTGCTCTCCATTCCCACAGCTAGCCATTCACCAGTAGGACAATAACCAAGGGAAAATATCTGAAAATTAAATCGCATTAACACCTCTTAATTTTTTTTCCTACATAGAATTGTTTGGAGAGGGAGACAGAGAGAGATAAGGGCAAATTCACATAGTTCAATAGCAAAACTGCAGTTCAAAATTCGAGTAATTAAATAACACCTGTTTTTACATATTAACTTAGAAAAATAGGAAAAGACTAGTTTCAGGTTGTCATTTTCTTCTGTAATCTAAGCACACAAGAAAGCTTCAAAATATTGTGTTGTGAGCAGCCAAAAGGAAGAGAGGGAACAATTTGCCAGTTCTACTGGGCTCAGTCTTACCTTTGATCCTAAGGGTTTCTTTCCCACCCCACACATTGCCACAAACTGTAGGAAAATCCAGTTACCTGTGATGTGAAGTCATGCTGTTGTAGCTGTCTTCCTTCTCTCAAGTCCCAGGATCTGACAGTGTTATCCAAACCTCCTGTCCAGAGCTTGGTACCGTCATTAGAAATGTCAATACAGCTGGCTCCATCTGTGTGACCCTGGAATTGCCTGATAAAACAAACCAGACTGAATAATGATTTCCTGCCAGAGCTCAAAGTAAACACTGTTGTGGTGTTAGTTTTGGACTCTGTACGTGTGTCATCTGTTCTGTGTCTGACAATGAGCAAGAATCAGCCCCTCCCTCTCACTGAGCATTAAATACCAGTATCACAAAAACGTTTTCCAGGTGCTAGAGGAATGAACTGCATCATGGGTAGCTGAAAAAAGTCAAATATTTCCTACCAGGTTTTGATAAAAGAAAACGAAACAACAAAACCTCCCAAAAACCCAAACCCACTTATGAGAATATTAAAGCACAATAACTACAGTTAAAACCCCTAAGGATAACTTGGATTAAAACAAAGCAGTCAGAGAATAGAACCTCCAGTTTCAGAAAACAGCTTCTGTATTTTTCTTTGGCTGCAAGTCAAGAAGATAAATAACAAGCAGATAGGCTAATAGAAAGGGATCCAGATAGAGATCCAGATAGTTAAACACAAGCATTCCTGAGTCACAAAGTTGCATTCTCTGTGGCAGGAGATTAGAAAAATCTAAATGGTGCAGTTTGTTTTATAACCCTCTCATTAGCAACTCTCAGCTTTCAGTAACCAGAAAGTCATCTCAAGCTTTTCTTAATCCTTTGGCAAAAGCATTCTGAGGCTCCTGCATTTTTCATCAGCAATTAACTTTAGCAAAGTCCTGTGGCTCAGTGTAAACGGTGGTGGGTGGGTGGGGAAAAGACACCTAGCTCAGGAACGGAGGGCATGAACCACCAAGAGCTGCCACAGAAAGGTCACATAGCACGTTTTGTTTAGTAGCTTTGGTCTCAAAATTCCATGTGTTATCAACCAGCAAGATCAGTGTGCAAGTGGTGGGAACACATACAGCAAACATTTAAACAGCAAGACATTCATAGAGGTAAATAGATGTTGCCAAGTGCACCTTTAAAGGGACTAAGCACACACATGACAAAGTGAAAACTTTATATAACTAAAATTGTATTTATTGACCTAAAGGTTCAACAGAAAGTAAAATTTACATGTACATTACACGACTCTCTGCATGCAATTTTCAGCTAATTATGTATATAAAAGAAGTTTAACTGAAACACAGCAGACTAAGCATATTCTTTAGTTTTTGTGTTCAGAACTTAAAGGTATCACAGTTTAGACCCAAATAAGACTCTCTCTTCTCAAAATATTGCAAGCCACTACTACTTTGGTAAGCATAAACTAAATTTATCTAATAGTAAGCTTTCCTAAAGAACTGAGAGGATCCATGCTTTCAACCACTTTTGTAAGATTAATCTTATGACTTACCATCGCTACATAAGAAAATACTTTTTTTTATTTAACAAGGTTCAAGACAAAGGAAAAGAACAAACCTCAAAGTATTCCCTAAAAGTCACGTTCAGTCCATATCAGTGGCAAACCAGCAAGAATGCTGCTTGTAGAAACCTGCAGACCAATCTCAAATAACTGAGACCCACAGGAGCTTTTACATTGACTACATGCAGGTTATGAGCAGGTTATAAACCAACCCTGAAAGCACATCTTCCAAGACTAGGCTGAAGCTACCAAAACTAGTTTCTGCCTAACTTGGATCTAAAACACTCCTTTGAGTAAGAGACATATTGACTTTGCTGTCATAAACCTTTTCAGGGAGATAAATATTAATGCAGCTGTCCAAAGAGTAACTTCTATTAAAATTTTCTGTAAACAATGACTCACCTGACCAATGTCTGATTGTGCAGATCCCACACTGCAATGTTCCCATCACTGCAGCAGGAAAAGCACACCTTGGAATCAGGGCTGATAGCCAGAGCATAGCAGGCAGGTGCTGAGGATGTCAGCTCTGCTTTTATACGAGGAGTTGGAGCTGCCAGGTCCCATATGGATAACGTGCTGGCTTCCCCACCAACAATCAGGGTGCATCCATCAGGCAGCAGTTTACAGGAGCGGATGTAGTTATCTCTGTTCTGTACAAAACAAATCACCTCAGTTACGTGCCTGCCAGTAATGACCACTAAATATAATTCTGACCACATCAAAATTTCAAACAGTTTGGTACTTTCTCCATTACCAAAGTACTGAAGACGAAGCAGTAGATCCTAAAAGGTTGGAAACACCTACTTCCCATCACTAATTAGAAACTGCAGCTGCAGAAATTAAAACTGCAGACTCCTGTTGCCACAGTCTACTCTGTTTCAAACGTTACAAATGGCAGGTTTTCTATCTAGTTACACAAAAACAGAGCCAAAGTAAGCTTGCTTTTCTGCAAATGCATTCCATCAGTGAAGGTCACCAACAAGAGAAATATTAAAGCAAATGACCTTTCATTTGGCATTTAACAGCCCTATATGAAAATGTTGTTCTAGTTTCATGTCCTTCAGATTTTTGAATTTTTCTTTCAAATACTATTTTGCATTCACAGTAATGAAGTTGAAAGATTAAGGATTCATGTATAGGTCCTGTATTTATGTTGGTCAATGTGATTTATTGTGCATATTGATCTTTCATCTGTGATACTATTGTTGATTTGAGAGGTACTGAGGGGGAGTTAGTTACAGAAGACATTTCTACCTTTCCTTATTACAACCTTGCTTGACTGGCAACAGTTTTTTACAAAGTTGATGATTAAGATCTGTAACTCAAAATATAGAAAAAAACACTGCAAGAATTAGTTAACAGCATTCATACTATGATTTTTTTTAAAATTTGCAACAAAGAAGCAGTAAGTAGGGCAGTGAAAATGTTGACTTAATCAGTCATTACTGCTCCGTAACTAAAATGAAGGTTCTGCATCCAGACTGATACCTGCCGCAGAACAGAATACCTATACAACTTCACTTTTATTACTAGACAATTACGAAATGATAGCAGTAAAGAAAGCATAAACGGTAAAAAACCCAATCCCCCCCACCACATTTAACTAGATGAACACCGACTCTAGAATTTTCATTTACAATACATATTGCTGTGCTTGGCAACATTAAATCTTCTCAGTTAAGACTGCACAAAACTCTATGCTGCTTCTATTGAGAAGCATCTCTTAATGAGCCATTACCTTTTCTGAGTTGGCTTTTCAGCTACCTGTGCTATTGCACCCAGCCCCTTTTCTATCCTGCTCATGTGAAAATAAGCGGCCTACATGTAAAACTAGTGGATCATGAACAAAAATCATAGCAAAACTTGAAGTAGCCTTTGGTACTGTGTCACATTTTTTCAGTATGTGGCTGCTATAAGCTTACAAAAATGAGGTTTTTCACTCCTTGTGTGAGTGAAAGATCTAGGAAGGTTCTCTGCAGCCCTGCAGAAGAGAAGCTACATTCCTTTTAAACTAATGCCCAAAAATCATCAGTATAACTAGAAAGGGAAAAAAAAAATTCACATTTTATCCAAAACATGACATAGACGCTCTCTTCAGAAATCGGATCTAATCTGTTATTTGACCCTTAGTGATAATTATCACAAAACAAACCAGCACTATTCTCTGTAATACCATTATGTATGAAAAAAAAAGGACACCAGAAAACAGATCTGCCTGCTATTTCCTCCAAATATGAACAAAATCCAAACAAGAACAGCTATTTTTCTTTTGAGTCTCTAAGGAGAAGCTACCCTTGTGCATAAATTCCTGTTCACCTACCAGGCAGTCCA
>VWYN01013738.1:0-49453 GCA_013400075.1 Hippolais icterina | reverse complement strand
CTTGCAGTGCCAAAATGCAAACAGTCTTGTCTTTCTAAAGTACTTCTTTTTGCTGCAGTCATCAAGCTAGATGCACCTGCCTCAACTGAAAGGTTGGGTATGGGATCTAAGTGGGAAGGCCCGTGTGAGCTTATCACTTGCGGTTGCAGGGATGCCTCCATTTCCACAGATATTGTGGTACAGTGGATACCTGTAAGGTGNACAGATATTGTGGTACAGTGGATACCTGTAAGGTGCATTTGCCCTGACCTGCAACACCAAAAGCAAAATGTGGCCAACAGGCAACTTTCAAATGATGGTCAGTATGCTGATGGTCATTCAGATGAATTTTCTACAAAGTAGGGAATGAGTATTCTATCTCTTCTTTTGTTTCTAGAGTAGCGAATGTTGACAAGTTAGACTACCATTTCTTGAGCAGACTGACAATGCTTTGCTTACTGTATTAGAATTAATAAGTGACTCCTTGCAAGGATGAACAGCAAGCCTTGGTGTTGGTGCGTGGATGTGATTGTGAAGAATTTAATAGCATGTGCCAGAGAATTTCCTGTGACCATCCTAAGTCAGTGTCCCATTGAGGTTCTATTTAGTATAAAGGGACCTCTTGTGCTGTGTTTGTTCTTTCCTGCAAGGGCCTTGAAGGGGATTACAAATGCTGTCTTCTGCCTTTAAAACAAAAAGGATGAAATGTGGGGACTGATAGTGGTCAGAAGATAGATTTTTAGGCTTCAGGCACTAGCTTGAGGCCTGTGGGAAAACTAAGTACATAACTCTCTCAGCTCTGGCCTGGGAAATCATAAGGAGGAACCCAAACAGTCCTTGTAGATATTTTTTCCCTGACACCTGGTGTTTTCCAACTTGTTTACTGGAAAAGATGTTTAGAAAGAAGTGTTGTTTCTAACAACCAATCATATCACTTGTATCAAAACACTGTATAAAAGAATCTGTCTTTCAATAATCTTTCACTATACGCCCTCTGGTCAGAAGACTCGGAGTCTTGTATGGTTACTCCTGCCATCCTGAATCGTAACAATAATGTTCTAGTATCAATCAAGCACAAGTTAGACCAAAGGATTAATGAAACTTATACAGCTGTGTTATCAATTGTGCATTTATTACATTTCTGTGCAACACAAACTAAAACAAATGTGTTTAATTCGGACTATTTAATTGTTAAACCTATCTGTCAAACTTAATACCTTCCTAGCGCCTGTGTGAAAAATAAGTGATGAATTTAAGAGTCATCTGACTCTGAGGTGTGACACAAAATTAGGGATGATGATATTTTCTGCAGATCCATATCAAAAAACATAGTCAAGGACAAAGTTATAAAAGTTTTTCTCAGGAAGTCTCAGTTTAGAGATAAGTTCAGGAGAGAATATTCTGGAATAGTGTTTCCTCTGGAAAAGGGTTCCAACAATCCCGTTCTGCCAATGAGAGATTGACAGTAGTGGATGAAAGCAAAAAAACCCCCCAGTGGTTAATTGGCTAACAGGGTGCCCACACAGCATGGAAACAAAAAAAAAAGCAGATACTAGATATTGAATTGTCCAACCTTACATGCCCACACTGGAACCAAAACCCTGAAAATGCCAGGGAAAGAAAAAATACCCAATGGCTGGCAATGTGGTGGGGAGGAAAAAAATGGCACTGACTTCTATCTCAGGAAAGGAAAAATCAAAATGTTCATGCAGCAGATCAGGCAAAACCAGATGGGAACCTAGTAAATCTCTAATGTTGGTCCCTTCCACCCAGCAGATGAAGCTGGTGGATTTGGTGTCCTTTCTTTCACCGGGTTGGCTTTTCTGAGGTCTGGGGCTGAGATAGAGTAGCCCCTCAGTGGCTTCCTGCCACTCCCTGGCAGATTTTTCTCCTGTTGATTTTCCTCTCTGATCTCGGACCAAAACCAAACCAATTCAAGAAAAGCAAAGGCCACCAAAGGATTGCTGCCACAGTTTTCAAGACCAGGGAAAGAAAAAAAACCTTCTTGCCTAAGCTAATGAAAACCAAGCTAGCTAAGCAAAGGAGGTGAGCCCAATCTGCCCGGCACCTAGATGCCTGGGGGTGAGGCTTTTAAAAAATGCCCCAGACCCACTGACATTTCAAATGGCAAGCAGTTATCGTGTTCCAGCATAACAGAAATTATCCACATGGAATTCATGCGCGCTGGTTCGCTTTTGAGTTTGCAGTTGGAATATTTTACCAAATTTATTAAAAAGAAAGTTCTCAAGAACTAACTTCAATAGAATAAGAGAGAGAAGAGTTTACAATGTTTCAGTATCCTGTCTCTTGTGCCTTGTTCAAAATTTTGGGTTCAGAGCTCTAATAATGAGAATAAAAGGACAAACTTAGCAGAATGCATTGGAGGGTAAATGGTTGCAATCCCTCATACTTTTCATCAAAACCAGCAACTGAAGAGTACTTAATTCATGTGTTTACTTATTGGCACTCAAAACCAGCACACTTTTCTGATCATAAAAATGTAAGAACATCAAGCATTGTGATGCTAGTCTGTGGGAAGAATAGCATGTGAGTGACTAGATAACTTCTGTTTGAAAGCATATCCTTCAGTGCCACTGGAACACAAAGGGCTTGTTTTTATTCTGAAAACACGTCCTTTGAACAGTCAGATGTGGGGTAACAGGAAATGAGAAATGTAGTCAGTCAGCCCAGATGAAATTGGAATTTTGCAAACACAAATAAAAAGGAAAACTTTATTTTGAAAGGCAAGTGGGAGGAAATTGAGTACTTCTCACAAATCCTGCTGTTATTTGCTGTAAATCCCCAAGCATCTATTTAATTCACATAACTTTACATCTAAGTATTACTTTTGGAGTCTGAACCAAAATCCAGGGAAAGATCCAATTGCATGTCTGCAGTAAGGCATCTGAATGTATAAATTTGTGTTGTTTTTATAACTGTTGAAGAGTTGCCATTTCCATTTATTGTGGAGGGGTTTTTAAACTACTTAGAACTCATGAAATTTAATTTATCAAACTTAAAAGCAACCATCACAGTACCTTTTGTTCTTCAGGCATTAAAGCATGACCATGGTCAGTAACTGACGTAAAGTTAATAATGGCATGATGATTTACAAATGGAATACAGTTAAATTTTTTGTTAATGTTTTGGCACTGTGGTGTAATGACAAGTGCAACAGCAAAGATAGCCCATTCACTTTGCTGTTGCCCATGTGACTCCAATATTTAATTTCAGACTTGAAAGGGTTTGTCTTAAAGATTACTCAGAAAATATTTGGGTTTACTGGTAAAAGCAAAAAAGCTTTAGCTGTTATGTGGAGTGTGTGTATTTTTTAATGCTAGGATTAGAGGAATGTAAGAAGTTATTGAAACTATAATCTTCGTAGGTAGTTGTTTTCAAGGGGGAGAAGGTTGCCTCAGATTTACAAATAGAGGTTGCTGAAGGAAGATGTTTTTCTGATGAAGATATATACCTTCTCTTGTGGTCCTCGTTATTCCTTTTGCTTCAAGAGAAGGAACAGTAGGCACACTATGGGGAGGCAGGGAACAACAGAATAGCAGAAGAGATTTTCCACTGTGGCAGGTAGAAGTGCACACCAACAGTGAAATTTTGTCTATATATTCTTGGTAAAAAAATCATAACTTTAATTATAAACAATTCTAATATCATTCAGTTTTGTAGAAGGTCAAGACTGGGCTAATACAGGAAAAAGAATGAGTAAGGACAAGAGACACTAGCCTACACTTCTGAACTACACTGTATCGTTCACAAGTAGCAAATTGCATTTACATGAGTACTTTTTCTTTTCATGCAGTGCCAAGTCCTCATGTAATACAAGTCCTTATAGAAGAATTTAATTAAAAGTTTTTTATGAGAACCATTGTTTAAACTGTATAGGAATCTAATTTTCTATTGTTCCACATCTTTACATCAGTTATAATGCTCAAGCAAAAGGATCAAGAGATACATTAATTGCAAAATGGAAATTACAGTCTTCAGACACAGAGACTTTCTCCTCTGCGCAAATTTAGCATCTTCTTGATTCCTCTGCAACCTTAAACAAGAGTTAGTCTATAAAAGTTTATTTAGTGCAAAAAAGGGTTGCTCTTTGGCTTCACAAGACTGCAAAATATTCCAAATAAAGATCAACAAAAAAACTCCCCACCTGGCTGAACTTCCTACTAATCCAACAGATTCTCAGTCGTTCTGTCTAATGTCCACACAGATACTCATCTGTAATATTCCCTTTAAGTTTTCAACAATTAAAAGAAAACCTGTTAATTGGAGAGCTAGAAGGGCAAAGTTTGTTATGTTCTGAGATCAAGAAAAAGTCTTTAAAGATTTGTGTTAGGCTGTTAAGGCTTTAACTGGTTCTACTTCCTTTTTTTCATTTTAGAATACAACAATGGATTGATAGAGTAATCTGACTTCATCTCAGAGTGATAAAGAAATTAGGGTTGCAAATGAGTGTGGGTTTGTTTGGGATTTTTTGTTAGTATTTTTAAGTCAAAATCACCTCTTATGCTGTAAACAATGTAACAAATTCAAACTAGGAGTGAGCTTCTTCCACGTACATCTCATGAATGGTTCCTTAAAAATAGGGGCAATCCATTTAGACGAGACATTAACTGGCAATTCCAGGAAGCTGATTAGTAGAGAGGTGCGGTGTGTTTATAAAGTCAAGGAGGCCTTTTTGGTCACTGTACTGTATCACTTACACAGCAGAAAAGAACAAGCACAGGAGTGGCAAAACTGTAACAAGGTTTTATTTCCACTAATTCATATATTTTCAGAGTGAGATAATGAAAATTACTTCTGATTCACCAATATCAGAATTGCAGCTGGTTTTTTCTACCATAAGTGTACTATTATTATTACTATTATTATTTTCTTACAGCAAAAGCTTCTTTAATGCCTCTAAAATGTAGTATCAGCTGCAGTGCTGAATTCCACAGTTAAATAGCAGCTCACAAATTCCACTGCAGGTATCTTCTTTAAGTTACCAGAGGGCCTTACAGTAACCCCATTTGCTATGGTCTGGGAAGTAGGAACACTGACAAATAAAGAGGCAGACATATTTACTCATGTGCATTTGCTTTGGTTATATTTCTAATAGGCTCAATTGCTTAAGGAACCTTCTCTTTCCGTCTAAACCTTCGTCACACTCAAATCTGATTTTGATGCCCTTTTGCTCAGCTAAGAGTCAGAGTGATTGATCTGGGATTGGGAGCAAAGGACTGCTGAAAATGCTTTCCTTCTTGTAATTTCTGTAATATCTTATAGCTTTGGTGTTTTCCCTTCATGAAGTGAAGGACAGGAAAAGGAAAGGACAATGGTCTTTTCAAACTGTATTTTCAAACTGTAACCTCTCTTGTCTCATCTGGGGTCTGCAGTTTTGTGGTATAGTGATAGATGGGATCTGCCAGTCCTGTGTAAAGCCTGAGAAAATCAGCTGTTTGAGAATTCTCATACATCTGCTGTGGCACTGCGGATGAGCTGAGAGAGGCACTTTCTTTTGGAGCAGAAATATGTCACTCTTTGCTCACTGCTTTGCAGTGGCAAACCCAACATCAGTCAAAGGATTTTTTCCTCAGTCCTGCTACCTTCTCCCTGAATGGCAGAGGCCATTTGCACCAAAACCTCTTTGCTCCTTCAGTTAATTTTTTCTGCTTTGACTTTAGAAGAGCATATGCAGAGAAAAACCTCTCAAAACCCTTCCTATGAAGTAACTCCCATTTTTTAGATTCTTTCTCAAATTTTATTCCTTCAATTAAAATGGCAGGAGTCCTAGTCAATACCCTGTTACCTCAATAGAACATAAAACTAGGTATGTTCTTTACACAGCTAAATTACCTTATTTTCCCTGAAGGAATTGCAGATTTGATACAGAAATACAATTGGTATTTCCTCTATAAATCAAGAGAACAAAATTTGCTTCCAACCCAGGCAGAAGAATTGAGAATATGGTGTAGCTTGGTACTTTTATTTCTTTTCTTTGGTCTCATGTAGATGACCCTTGTTTATGTTGTTTTAAATATAAGATTAAAAGCCCATTGAGGCAATCACTGCATCTCTGCCTCTGTGAGGAACTTGGAAGCCTAGGGACTACTCCAGTAATAAGTCATCCACGAAAAACATGCACATAAAACAGAATCAGGATTTTATGGACTAGGGATTCTTTCATGAAACAAATAAAGAAACAAACAAAACAAACCCCCCAAACAACAACAACAACAAACCAAAAAACCCAACGAAAATCCAAAACAAAACCACACAAAACACCTCCAAGGAAACAAAAACAAAAAATCAAAACCCAAACAACTAACTAAAAATAAAAAAAGCTAGACCAAGACCAAACAAAGAAAGAAATCAACCAACCAATCAACCAAGCAAAGAAAACCCCAGCAAAAACCAACCGAACAAAGCTAACAGCTTGGCTTATTCAATGAGTCAAGGTAGAGTGAAACCAAACTATTCAATATCTTCAGGGCTAATTCAAAATATTAGCCCTGAAGATATTGCACTCTAAAGAGAAAAGTGGGGAAGATTTTATTTATTGTTCTTCTGTCATTGTTTAAATACTTACCTGATTTTTAAAATATTTTTTAATATTTACCTGATCTTTATGTTCTGGTTTTGCTTTTTGATTTTTTTTACCCTATTGAATAATTCACTCTTAAAGAATGCAAAAGAGTAAAGTATGCATGATAAAAAAGCTTACACATATTTCACATATTTCTGATTTTGAGATGCAAACCTGTCAGGAAACACTGTCTTCATACGCATAGAAAAGACCTATCCATGTGTTTAAAAAAAAAAAAAAAAAAAAATAAGCTTTTGGTAATATGCACGTTTTATGTCCNACAAGTTTTTAAAAAAAAAAAAAAAAAAAAAAGTATGCTTGCTGTAATAGTCCAGTTTTCTGACATGGTAACAATTGGTAACAATGTCAATGGGCTAGCATCCCATCAGAGACATACATGGATATGTGCAAACCTGTTCTGTTAATCTTTAATTGAAACTCTGAAATATGCCACTTGGCACTGTGAGGCTTTGCTAAACTCTCCAAATCTGACTCTCAAATTAGCACAGTTGACCCTGTTGTACTCAGCTGCTTGCATACTAACTAGGTGATCAATTTTTCTTTTATTGTAGTGCTTAAAAATGTGTTGTCCTGCTTCATTGTACTCTTGTTCTTAGTCTTTCATGAATAATTAGCAATCAAAAAGAAAAGGTAGTTGGTTTTTTAAAATAACTTCCCCATTAATCATCTGTGATTAGCTGCAAAATCTCCAGGGCTACTGTCATTCTTTGAAGCTCTGCTTTATATCATGTGACTAATTCTTGCCTGCTACCTACGCCAGTGATAGAACTGACATGGCCATTTAAAAGAAAACCCCTTGATCTGCTTTTTGTTCTGAACTTTCTTTCTCAGAGTGCTGCACTGGTCCTGCACTTTCATTCACAAACAGAAGCAAAGAATCTCACTGTACTACAGAAATTTAACATACAAGAATCTACACAGAAGATTCTAATACAGTTATGATTATCTTATTCCACTTTACACATTAGAACTATTGTACAATTATTAACTATGTGACCTCCACAGCATCCTTGCAAGACAGGTAATTATTAGTTATTATTCCGGTTTCACACCCATTAAAAGTCAGACATGAAAATCCCTGACTCTGCAGTGTTCTTAGCAACAGCAGCTGAACTGCAAAGGTGATTAAGGAAATGTGTCACTTTTGGGAAGCCCTTATTAGTTGATCAGATTTGTACCCAAGTGTTTATATATATATTTAATAAAGAAATATTTAGCACCCTGAATCCTTACCAAAAGCAATAGGGTGTTTGCAGTTGCACAGCATGGGTGCTGTATATATTAGTTCTTAAATATGAACAAGCCATTCTTTAACATCCTAATATATCTGGACTTAGTGGTAAAATGCGAATTTGTAAGTATCTGTCACCATTTCAGTTTATTCATGGAGCTGTGCCACTCACTCCAAAATACTTCCTTGAACCTCTTTGCATGCCTCAGTACAAACAGCAGATCTGAGAAGCAAGGGTCCATAATTCTTATTCAACAGGCAAGGCATAGTTGAACACGTGCCAACCCCAGATACAGCTGGTGTAAGTCAACCATCCTCCTCCCCAAAGGACAGCCCAGGATCTCTCCCATGGAACAGCAGGCTGCAGCCAGGATATTCCCCTTGAGCAGGGACACCTCTTAAGGTTACTCCTCAAGGCTGAGAGATTCCTTGTTGTAACAGATGCTTGGTAAGTGATCAATAAGATCCTAGACTTTGAAATCCTAGGATTGATTGTGCCCATGTCATCATTCAGATAAGAACCATTGACCAAGTCTGGGACTAAATCTGGATACAGCTGCATGTGAGCTCCCCTCATGAAAGGAGTTTAGAAAGCAATGGGGTCCTTTCTGACCCTCTTGACTCAACAGCCAGGTCTCCAACAGTTCTGCCTGACCCTGTTCTTTATGCAGTAAACACTTAAGAGCTTCTTGCCATCCAATCTGATTAAACCACTGTCACATTTACTATGAAACTTTGTTAAATCACTGGTTTAGACCAATAATTATGTTAATGCTTCTCTCACATTACAATTTAAAAATGCATCAGCCTGGGGTAAATTGATGGAGTGCGTCTGTACATCTGTGTTTCAGTCATCTCTGGAAATATGAACAGGTTGGTGCACTCTCTCCAAAGAGTCTTTACAACAAAAACTGCAGGAAGGATTCCCCAAATATATTGCCTCCAGATTAGAAAAAATAGTACCTGTCATACTTAAGAAGGATAGAAAATCTAAGCAGTCAATACAGCAATCAGCAGCCTGACCCAAAGCTTTTGGTCAAGTAAGACCTTCATATTTTTTCGGTTCTACCTCCTGCTCCAACAAGACACATTCCTTCTGTTCCCCAGCCTGGTCTTACTAGATCAAAGAGGCTTTAGTCCTATTTTAGCAATGCCCTTTTCAAAAAAAATAGTATCTTGAAAGCCTAATTACATTCAATTTTTTAAAAAAATAAATGAAAATATATTTTTTAATATTTACTTCTACTTTATTTATTTTTATATTTTATATTTATTGTCATAGGGGCATAAATATCCTGAAATATTTGAGTGGCATACACCAATAGATGACACCTCCAGGAATGGTTTCTTTCACCAACACAGATACATATACATTGACTCTACAAAGACTGAAGAATGTGTCAACCAATGAAAAGGCAGAAAGGAATAAAGGATGCTCACTGTTATTAATCCAGATTGAATTTGGACCGAATAGAGAAAATGCCTTACTTTTTAGGAAAAAAAGCCCTAAAGTGTACTTTTTTGTTTCTAGTTATATCTATTCCAAGAACTTCTTTTGCAAAAGGCAATCAGCCCACAGACTATCCCATTAAAGAGCTATTGGCAGCTTGATGAAGTTGACACAAAGGGCATGTTTTGATTTTTAAGAATCTATTTTTGAAAAGGCATTTCCATGAAAAGCAACCTGGCATTTTTAGTAACTTAAATGTGTAAAGAGATGGTGATTTAAACTTGAGGTGAATAAAGGTCTCTGAACCATGGATGCTGGGTCAGTGGCCGGAGTCCTGGGTCTTCTTCCGGAAGCACTTCTTCCTTGTCCACATTATGCTCTTCCTCCAGCGGAGCTGTGGCATGCATGACCTGGTTCACTTGGGGGTGAGATGCAGTGCCCGAAATCAGCTTTTTAACAAAGCAACGAATAAAACCAAACGCAATGGAAATACAAATGATTACAAATAAACAATGAGTACAGTGTGAATAATGGATCTGGCCCACCCAGATAGCCCCCAGTTTTTAAAGATGCTGCCAAGCCAGTCTTTGGTTTCCTTCTTTATGTCTCCGACTAGGTCTTTCATTCGTTTGATAGTGGCTTGGACGTTCTCAGCCTTGGATGACAAATTAAAGCAACAAAGGCCCTCAAACTCCTCGCAAGAGTGCCCCAGCATCAGCAACAGATAGTCTATTGCGGCCCTATTCTGTAGTGTGGCCTGCCTCATTGTCTCCTCGTCCGACAGGAGGTCCGCCAGGGCGTTTGAAGTCAAATTGGCTGGTTTAGCCACCCAACATTCTAATCGGCCTAATTCGCCCATGGCCTTGGCGATAGAAACCCACGGGAGAAAAACCATGATTGCTGTGGCCTTGGGTCTTGACCAATGAATAATTTCCGACTTGCAGTCAGTGTCCAATTCTCTCGAGCTCCTTTTTGGGCGTGCCAATTTGTTTGTTTTGTTTTTGACAATCCATTCCATAATTTGAGTTTTATTTGGTGTAAACAAGCCGAGACGTCCCAGGGTGCATGGGCCTCCGGTAAGGCGAGAGGGGATGCCTGACCAAGCCTGATCGCCGCAAATTAAAAACACACCCTTTGGGAGAGCCAAGAGCCGGAAACTTAGTGTCGAGGCCATCTTCACGTGTGCAATCTTGTCGCACCACGTGTTGGCTGTATAAACCTTTTTTGCTTGTGACATTTGTTGGAACATTTTCTCCTAGCCCTTGGTGGGAGTAAAAATAAATTGAACACAATAAAAGGCTTCGGACGAGCCAAGGCGATCCAGCTCCTGTGGCTTGGCCTGGAGTGGGGACAGTTTCAGAGTCCAGCTCCTCCACAAAAGAAGTGGGTTTTGCACCGGGAGAGTTCCAGGCTCCACCCGTTGCTCACCCGATGAGCAACGGACTCTACCGGGGGTTCTGTGGTTGATGTCTTGCATCAGCCTGATCAGGGGGGAGGGAAACTCGTTGGGTTTTAAAGGGATCCCCAAGAGGCAAGAGGCCATAGGGTCGGTTGCTGATGCTGTGGACAGGCAGATGTGGTCCTCCTGCCCGAGGGACCGTGCGAGGGTCACCCAAACATTGGCTTTCGGCTGAGGAACTATCCATGCGGCTGTCGGAGACAGGAGACTGGCGAGAAGCAGCAAGGGCAGGATGACAGCTGCCTTCAATGGGGCCATCTTCTGGGCAGGTCCGGATATAACTGAGTAGAATTAGAGAAAAGAACATAATTCTTTACAGACCAGTGAGGTAACGGAAGAACAAACTCATCCCATGAGTTCTTTTTGTGCCGTTTCCTTCTCCATGCAGCCACCGACACCTGAGAAACTTTGACTCTCTTTTCCCCGGAGATCTTGGGATTGTAGGGTCTCACCCACTTGGACAGGATCCATCTTAGGCCACCGGGGGTGGACACGCAAGCATATCCACGACCCCAGGTGACCAGCTGGTGAGGCCCCTCAACCCCGCCGGTCTCCAGGTCCCTCATGAGGATTTCTGACCATCCTTGTGTCATTCTCAAGAAGGAAAATGACTAGATGACCAAGTAAAATGCTCTGCTCTTCTGCCTCTATCACTGCATGTGAGCAAGTCAAATTTTCGAGGTCACCCAGATGCCTCTGTTTTCTCTTTTCCACTACAATACATCCACTCCAGTTGAAAGGGACCACTTACTACACAGGTACAATTATCTGACTGTGAACAAATAATAAGGGCAGGCACTAGGAGATTTAGACTTATTAATTTTTCAGACATAAGCACAGACAGAGAGGGGCTTGACCTTTTTAGAGGTTCCAATGTCTTTCCTTCCAAACTTTATTGCAAAAAGTTTAAAATGCAAAAGAGTTAGGCAAAGTTGTCTCTGGTGTCTGACTAGATTCATACTCACATTTCCCTGGAGGAATAGATGCGTCTACCTAGAGGCAAATCTGGTGTTTCTGCTGGAGAAAGACTTGACCACATCTTATATATTTGCTAAAATATCAGGTTTATATTCAGAAAGGCAATTGTTTCAATAATCTGATGTTTACCCTTGTAGACATCAGTCTAGAACAAGATTTTTGGACCATCTCCTATATTAATTTTTTTTCTGGAGTCAGCTTGTGTTATTCCACAACATACTGCACTTACATACTAATAGGACAAAAATAGATTGAAGGAAAAATAGAGCAGCCATCCTTTAAACTCATTAGAATGAAGCAGTGAACAATTTTAGTGTGATCTCTGTTGACCTAAATCCATAAAATCTCCATCTTATTTAAACTAAAAATAATTTATGCATAGTTTTCCTCATAGCATGCCTATTTTTATCTTGTACCACAAAGGACTAAGCTAGTGGGGTTTGAAAACTTATTTGTTTGTAAAAAGTGATATTTATATCCTAATGCTGACCAGTGCTGATAGATGTGAAACAAACCTTGTGTTTGTTGCAAATGGCAGTACTAATGACAGCCCCCTGTCCCATCAACAGCCTCAAATCCTACAAGGAACAGGGAAGTTTACTGGATGCAAGATATCAAAACTGTCATTCTTTTACTGGATTTCCTGAAAGTACAGACTATTCTGCCCTACCTAGATTTCACTGAGCATCTCAGAAAACTGTTATTTGAAGAAACCTTAGATTGTTAGGTCTTTAGACATCACTTCTTATATAGCTGACTTTTCCATGGTCTTGGAAGAGCATTCTACTGTGAAAGGTTGTAGGAGGAGGAAATCAGACCATAGTTAAATTAAGAGCTGCAGTCCCTACTGTCAGGAAATGTTCATACCTTCAAAAAGTGATGATGGTTGTACTTTAGAAAGATGTGGGAAATGTGGGAAATGAGTAATTAATCATAAAATCATATACTTGTAGAATGGTTTGGGTTGGAAGGGACCTCAAAGATCATCCAGATCTAACCCCTCTGATACAGATAGGGTCACCTTATACTGGAAGAGGTCACTCAAGAGCCACATCCAGCCTGGTCTTGAACATCGCTAGTGTTGGAATCTACAATCTCTCTGGGGCAAACTTTCAGTGCCTCATTATCCTCACAGAAAAGAATTTTTTCTATGATCTTATCTAAACCTATTCTTCAGCTTAAGGCCATCTCCCTATGTCTTATCACTACATGCCCTTGTGAAAAGTGCTCTTCCAGGCAACAAGAAATGCTGGCATTCTTCAGGTACTGGAATGTGCTATAAGGTTTCCTCAGTACCTTCTCTTCCCCAGTGTAAACAACTCCAACCCTCTCAGCTTGTCTTCACAGAAAAAGAATGAAGAACTAAGTACTTAAAAAGGTATTTTACTATTTGGAATATCGAAGGAATAGTGAATTCAGCTTTACCTGCCAAGCAGTTTTCATTGACTTGGAATATTTCCCGAAACAAATTTCAATATTGTTAACTATTTTTTTCCAGAAGTTATATAGTAATTGGTGGAAAATGGTTTTGTGGTATAAACTGTAAATATCATATCTCTAATTTTCATTTGTCTACACAATTTAACTTATCATCTTCTGATACTTTATAGGTGTGCATAAGTATCTGCATCTCACAAGCCTTTTTGAATACCTATTAATGTTTTCTTTTCTGTTTGGCTTCAGATCTGTACTCTGTTATAAGCCATATATTGTCACCTACAGCTGAAGTATTAAAAAAATCAGTTAAAGAGCAAGAGGCTAATATTTAAATTTATTTTTTGTTTCTAAACACAGTGCAGTCACTAGGGAAAACAATGAAGAAATGAAAAAAAATGACAGACAAGAGAGTCAGGGAAAAAGAAAAATTTTTGATTAAGAAAAATGCTGAATTCCTGTCTGTTTTTTTTATTCAATCAGAAATCTTTTCATCTGCAGTGTGGTTGCTAAAATGGTCCTAACTTTCCCATTGTTTCTCTGTACAGTATTAACAGTGGTTTGTTGACTGGAGGTCACAAAGAAGCATTCATTATCTGAACTAAATAATCACTTTTTTTTTTAACTCCAAGAAGCCTAGAGCAATTCATTTCTATTTAGTTACCATAGAACTATGGTTCTTTTAGGGTTTGCTAATAATGAATACCTTTTCTCACTGAAGTGGCATTGATCACAAGTTTACACTGTTGCCTAACTGATTGAACATGACAAATGTCACAGACCAGGCTTTCAGAGCCATTGCTTTTGCATACGTATAGCAAAATCAATTTAAAAGACAATCCATACTACACATGTAGAGAAGTAGTTATTAACACAGTATTATAAAGAAGTCAATCCTTCCAAGAAGATTTACTTCTCAATAGAGGTATGCAATTTATTTCATTAACTTAAAAGAGGTGCACTGACTTCTTTCCCTTTTTACTCCCGTATTACCTCTTTCATAATCCTGGTTCACAATCATTGCAGTGAATGCCATGAAAGCTAATCGATCCATTTCAGTTTAGGAAAAAATGCTCCCAACTGATGTTTTAGCTGTCTTTTTAACAATGTTAAATGGCTGGAAACTGTTGAAGTGAAAGACATTTACTGCTTGCTGCAAGTGAATAGTGTAAACAGTATTGATCTGCTGTGAGGGCTTTACAGTAGAGAAACATTCAGTACATTATTTAAAGGATAAATATCTATTTGATTTATTCCTAGCTTTTATCGACATTAATAAGGTAGCTTTCTTTCCTTTGCAAAGCTTTCTTTAAAAATAAAAATGGCATTCAGGCTTCTGTTTTAGATGGACTTGCTCCTGTTATCATCAATAAAAACTGTAATCCTCTCAGGAAGAAAAGGAAATAAAGAAGAGGTGGGAGATTTGATGCTTCTGTAGGTGATGAAAGTGAGAACTAAGCATCAGGAGGAGGAAGTGAGAAATTATTCAGATCTTCCAAGCTGGAGCCAGATGCCAGAAGGCAAATCTAGAGATACTAGGTGGCACAACCTGGAATCTTCAAATCGGCAACAAGTTTGGTTTTGATAATATTAATCAAAAAACTCTGAAAGTGACAACCCAGAGATCACAAACTTGGAACAATGAGAGCTAAAGGAACCCCAGAGATTACAATTGTGACATGGGAAAAATCCCAACATGCCTGATTTTTCACATATGATTTGAAGGACATTTTTCATGACTTGTTCAATGCTTTCCAGAGAGGGGAGGGGATTTGTTGCTTTCAACACTCTGCATTCAATTCCTTTGTTAATAAATCTATACAAGCAGAAAGGCAGAAACTGCTGTTAGTGATTGCATGCTTAGTATAATAAAATACTATAGTATTTTATGCTTTTATTTTTGTTGCATGGCTATGTATTCTTTCACTATCCTCATTCAAATAAGTCAGTCCACCTGATATCCTTTTCTTAGCAGTTTGTATTTGTGGACTGCAGAGCAAAGTGATTTGAACTCCTTCACAGAGACACACAATGATCAGATCTAATTTTAGTTGGTGCGACAGAAAAAAAGACAAAGCCTTTTTCTCCTCTCAGAACAAGCCAAAGTGCACCTTAACTCACCTGCTGCAGAAGACCAGATCTCTACAAGATTTCAGTGTAAACTGACAGTAGAAGAGATGAATTATCAAAACTGACTGTTTCACTTGTGGAGATTAAATAGCCTTTTACTGCAGATGTTTACCAATGAAAATGCTCCCTATGGAAGATTATAAACAGTTAAGATGCATTTGATGAGAATTTTAATTGCTGTTATGAAATTGGTAATGGAAAGGTTTTATTAAACGCCCCGCAAAAACCAAACGATGTTTTTGAGAAAAAAAAAAATCTTGGTAGCTCAGTATTTGGACATATTAGTATTTCAGGCAGGAAGGAGGTCCCTTCTTAATTTTTCTTCCCGTTCCTTCTATCTGACTTTTAAGAACAATTTCCTTAAGATGGCTAAGTCACATTTCAACAATTAGGCAGCCGCCTAAAAGCAAAATCACCTAACCCCCACTATCTTTTTTTTCTGAATGCAGCTGAAAAATTGCAGTGTGGACCCTTGCCTTTCTACCTCTTCAGAAGCATTTAGGTAGTATGAGTACTCCTTTTGGGAAGAATTCAAATGATTAATTTTCCACATGATGGTAATTTGCTTTGCACAGGAAACACCTAAGAGCAATGCTGTCAGATGTTATAGGGTTTTTTTCAAACCTTCCACTAGAAACTGTTCCATTTTGCATGAAACTATTAAATATTCACCACCTCTCTCACCGGAAGGATGGAGGGAGAAGACATAGCTGCATAATATAATGGCTAGCTCTGAGAACTGGCTTTCTTGCTCCAATGGATACTTCAATTCCCTGCTCCAGTTGGTTCATGAGCTGGGACCCATGTCCTCTTCTTCCCGAGTAAATGCAGTAACAGACTATGCAATCACACTTAGCTGCTCCTCTAGAATATTTACTTGGCCTTGCAAAGTGCAACATTTGGTTAGTAGAGCACTCACAGCAGAAACACATATTCAGTGTTTCATTCTTGCCTGCTTGTCTTTCTGAAGCCAAATAAAGAATCCTACTTGCCCAAAGAGATCAGTACTCCCTTCACCACACCTAAAATGCCTTTGTCTGAATGCAGCGACGTACACTCCACGTATTTTCATTAAGTAACATGTATGAAGACATGGGTGTAATTTCTATTTGAAAGATGACTGTAAATGCTGGGCACTGCCATTAGGTATGAATATCCCACAGTCACTGGGGTGTGGGGAGACAGATTGTGGGGAGACAAAGAGAGATAATACTAAAGGCAATCTTACCCTTGGTACATTGCAGCTGTGTTAACTATCCAAGAGTGGGAACAGCCTGGCCCTCCCAGCTATGGGTGTGATAAAGAGTGAGTTAGCTGGGAGGGAGTTCAGTTGGAGTTAGTTGCATTTGGAGTCTGTTGCATTTGGAGTCAGTTGGAGTCTGCTGGCTGTGCTGCGAGAAGGAAGGGACCGGAGGTTGTGCAAGGGACAGAAAGGTTAAGATGCTGTACGTAGGACAAACAGGGTTAGGTGGCTGTGATAGGGACAGAAAGGAGCAAACTGGAACAGCAGAAGGAAGAGAGAAGACCGTGAAGAAAGAGCCAGGACTGTGGACCTGCTCCATGAGATTGCTAAAGAGAACAGGTACAAGGGACTTTTAGATAACAAGGAGCTGATGCTTGAAGCCTTCTGATGTTTTTAACTGAAGTGCTTTGAGTTCAGTGTCTGCCTCGACAACCACACTGGGGCACCTAAGGGATGTAAAATCTACTAGAGTTCAGCTGCATCTGGGTAGGGCTTTTAACTGAAAGAAAACTCCAGAAGAGTTAGCACACATTAGATAAACTTTTTCAACAAGTTATGGGATAGACACTATGTTTATTGATATTACATCATGATGGCTTTTTTGAGGGAAAAATAAATCACAGTTTTAAATATGAAAATATATTGGACTCAAAGAAACAATTCAATGATGCTTCTAAGGTGGACACTTTCTTGGTAGGCAGCACTAATTGCTGCAATAGCTTTTAGGTGTTCTAATGCACTCAAGTGTATTATGCACCACACTGCTTCTGAATGACACAGCCATTTCTGACTCCATTAATATGGAAGATTTCAGCCAAATGCTTTTAAACGATAGCTCCTCTTTATTTGTAATTTCAGAGTCTATTGATTTCCTTCTGTTCCCTTCATTATGATTTCAATTGATTACCTTGGCAACTGCAATAACAATGATTGCACTTGACACTGTCTGAGACTCTTGAGATGGTATTTGAATAGGAATGGTATAATTTGGGAGAAAATGGCTACAAGAACCTGCCATTAATGTTACACTTACACTTTACTTTTATTGACTTCCTTCTCTTTCTAACAGGCCCTTGTCAGGGACTCTCTTGCAAATATTGGTTAGGATTTCAGTGACTCCTTGAAATAAAAAATTCTTATTAACAAAGAGAACACTTTTTGTGCTAGGTGTTTTTCTCAGCACTGTGACTGTTCTGGGAAATGTCCTACCCTAGGTGAGATTTTTGATCACTTGTCAGGAAAGCTACCAGTTTTTATAAACAATGTTCCTGGCCAAGGGCTTTCTTTTAGTAACTGTATTATGTCATTGCAAATAGAAGATTTTCAAGTACAAAGGCATCACTTTAGATTAAAAGTTAATATGGATTTATTCAGTTTCTTTGTATCTTATGCCATATAGATGAGAAATTCCACATACCTTTCTCAGGGGAAAAGTGTTTACATCATGTAGCATTTCAGTCCTTCAGTTTGCACTTTAGCTTTATTCAAGAGCTGTCCACATGTAGTACCTACCTTTGGAAATAATACTATACTAGAAGTCTCTTTTCCTGTTCAAGGTATGTCAGAACTGTATTTATGTCAGACGAAATATTGCAAATAAAAAGTTAAAGCAAAAGAGAGACATCCTTCTCTGAACATTACAAAGGTAATTCACATTTATGAATACAATTTTACAAAGAAACAACTTCAGTTTCCTGTTTGTCACTGTGTCCATGACCTTTCATTTTGCTTTTATGCCACAATACCAACAACATCTTCTGATTAAAGCTACCTTCTACATATGTCAGTCATTTGGTACTTTATATAATACCAATATTTCCACTTCTAAACTTACCATTTCAATTTCAAAAAGCAAGAAAGGATACACCAAAAAATGGATAATTTTCCTTAAAAACTAGGGATTTGGATGCAATATACAGCAAAGGAATAATTTTATCTTCTCTGTTATCAGTTGTTCAGTTGCAATGAAGAGCCGTGCTCTTCTTCCCCAGCCACTCTATTATAGGGAAGCTGAATAATTACAATTAGTGACTATTGATAGTTGAAGTCACAGGTTAGGAGAGGAGCACTGGGAGTTGGACATGATAGCACCCTTCTGCAATCTAACCAACAGACTCAAGTACTACGAGAGTCAAGAAAAGATAATTGTAGAGTAATGGATATTGCATGCTGTCACTATACTTTCTAGTGAGAATATTTATCCATAATTATCTGTATCAAAAATGGAAGTGAACTTTTTCTTTTATCCCTTGCCCTGATATGCTTGGTGAAGTAAGAAAACTCTTGGATAGTCCAAGTCTGTCTTTGATCAGACTTTATAGATATGAAATTCAACTATGCAGAAATTTTTAAAAGTGATTCAGCCTGTTACTTTATCTCTGCTGTCATTCAGGGCAATGCAAATTTTACCCTAAATCACATGGAATCAGCTTTAGAAACTATGTTAAAGGAGCTCCTGAAAATTTCTGATTCAGTCTTGTAAGACAGGTCCAAGTAGAAAATAGGCAGTGTCATTTTACTGGTCTATATAGTTGTTTTACATGAATCATGAGGAAATGTGAAAAGTTTGATTTCATAAAATACCATCTTGTCTTCCAACTAATAGCTAAATATTACAGCCAAGTCAGGAAAAACTGGACATCAGTAACTGGAAACGCAAACTTCAAAGTAAGGTAAGTTTCTTGGAGGACAATTAGAAAATATAGTTCAATAGAATATTGCACAAAGTGATATGGTCACCCAATAGGGAACACCCAAATCATTTGAGAAAATGCGTACATTATCCAGATGTCCTATTTTTGTAATTCATTTACTTAGGAAGCCTAGAGCAGTTCTCAGCCACATAGCCTGAGATTTGGTATAGGGTTGATTAGAATAATAATGATTTTCTAAATAAAAGAGGGGGATGCCTAGCTGGAAACCTGTAAGATCCTTGGAGGGAGAAAGAGACATAGATTAAGAAGGGGAGAGAGTGAGAGAGAATTTTATGGTAACTCCTTGCATGTGTAGATGTGTCATCTCATTGTTGTCAAGTAAACAATGGAAAAGAAACCAGTAAATTTAGGTGCTAGAATGAAATGGTGTTAGTGTAGGCCAAAAGCAATTAATCTTTAGTAATGACTATTGGGAATAATTCAAGCTTAAACTATACAAAAAATATTAAATATTAATTAATTTATTTAGCTGTATTCAATTTTCTTTAAGTCCACATAGTCATACTTGTTTTGAATGGTTCTCATTGTTATGCTACCAGAGAAGAACCTTGAATTTTCACTTCACCAATGACCAAGGAACACTGAGACAGCTGAACTTGAACCACTTCATTGAATGAAGGCAATGCTGACTTAACAGTTTATCAGAAGCCATTGCAGAATTTGTTTGTTATGTTTTTCAGATGTTGTTGTGTGAAGGAGACTGTCTGCTCCTTTAAGTGCATCTGACCAAGGGCCCTTTTCTATGGAAAAAGTGGGTAATAAGGAGGAAACTTTAAACAACGAACTTCAGACAGAAACCTGATTAACACAAGAAACAGCGAGAGACATCAAATCTGCCCATTCACAGTAACTGATGAGGATATGTAAGAGTACAAAAATGTTTGTTCCAACACAGTTTCATGGATGTAGTTAGGTGGGAAACTGAGTGAAAAAAGGGAAGCCAGAAATAAAATATACAGACATGCATGTCTAACAAACTAAAAATGGAGACAATGACAAGAAGACAACCTCACTGATCACATCAGTTGATGGGCTAGCAGGAAACTGCTGATGTCCTTTGAAGGAAGATCAGCCTGGACTTTGCAGCTGATATTATTACAAACCAGGAGAGAGCCTGGGCTGGGAGAGGTAAACAAACCCATGAAAGGATGTGCAAAAGAAGAAGAACCACAAGACAAACAGTAGGAGGGAGGCAGAAAAGAGTTAAAAAAGGGACTAGTCACTCTTTTAAAACAGGAGAAGTCTCTATTCATTTCTGCCTGAGCCCTGCACCTCATCACCAGTCTGTTCTACCTTCTTGTGTTTTTTGCTAAATCTTTTCTTAATTATCTCTGCAAAATCTCATGCTTCAATCTCTGTATATGTGTGCTGCAAGGTCTAAGTGTTAGCTACAGGCAAGGCCTCTGTGTGTGAATAAAATTTGGGACCAACCACAGGAGTCAGGCTGAAGTAGGAACTCTGACCTGTGGGGCCAGCTACAGCAGTATGGGGTGTCATAACACCAGTGACTGGAGTGAGTTTGAGCCTCTAACCTCCATTCACTGGAGCAGGAGTTGTATGAACTCCAAAAAACCACCTGTGGAGAAACTGACATGACAAGAGTCCATTGAGATCCTCAGGGCTGGCAGCTGAAGCAGACTGCTGGTCACAGCTCACGGGTCTTGTGGCAGCTGGTAGTATCTTCCCTAAACTGAGTAACCACGTGGGAAGGATGTGTATATGGGTGTATTCACTAGCAAACATCAGGCTGCACTAGCTAGCCAGGGGGCCTTGTGAGTATGGGAGTGTCTGTGGGACAAAGATGTGAACGCCAAGATTTTCCTAGAGAGCACTGAGCTGAACCAGCCAGAGGGCAAGGGGCCCATAAAGTGTGTCCAGGATACAGGCAGAGTCAGTGGATGAACTGAGGGGATGTCATGACACTTGAGGACATGCAAATTCTATGTGCTTGTAAACTTGGAGAGTATCTTCTGTGCACTGCAGTAGTGACATCCTGCCTCTTCCAGCCCAAGAGGAGAGGACTCGCCTGACTGAGTTTTATGTGATTCCTCTCTTTGGGTGATGTTGAAAGCATTGTCTTGCCTGTGGCAGCTGTGTCAGCATTCTGTGTTTGCCTCCTCTGTGCATGTCCATGTTCACGTCTATGTGTGTCCCTGCGATATGTGCTCAGATTCACCTCTGGCTGAACCAGCAAATGAGACAGCAGCAGATGCATCCCTTGGGCTGGACAGAGACCCCTGTTCCTGGGCACACATGTCAGGGCTTCATCTGCCCAGCAGGAGGAAGTCCTTGGCAAGAGCAGCTGGATGAGATGGCCACTTTCTTAACAATCCTTAAAAGATAACACAAGACCTAGAGATTCAAAATTCTCCAGCTCTGTTCACTAATCTGCAAGAATCTTGGTGCCCTATCCAAGGGCACTGGGTTTGCCACGTGGTTGCTAAACACTTTCAAAATGCCTGTATCATATTTAAATTGCTGTAATAGTTGCCTTTTTCTGTTCTCCAGATGTTTTTTGAGTTACAATTATGTCAATATTTGGCATTGATCAATCTCCATTTATCTCCAGCCAAACAAGGACTAATTCATCCAGCTGCCCAGATAGCATCTCTACAATTTCCCAATACATACATGGACAGAAGAAACCCAGAAACAGTGGCATCACAGAGGACAAGGCAGGATTACAGAAGACACTGTAGTCCTATGGCTTCATAACAGTGATATAGTTGACAGTAACAAACTGTCAACTTTGTATGGAGTTTGCAATGGCTGAGTTTGTAGAGATTGCTGTGTCCAGGTTTTTTCAACCGTCTGATGACAGCCTGGTGTAACTGAAAGCAATATTTTCCACTGAATTTTATAGAGATAACTCTAATCAGGAGTTATTTAGTGTAAAATTAAAATTTTACAACTGTAACACAATGATATAGAGCAGAGAAGTGCTGGCATAAGTGAAAATATGAAATGTTGTATAAAGGACCACTAAAATGAACCGTCATGGTATGATAAGTCACGGAGCACAGCCTTGGCACTGAAGAACAGAAAGGCTTAAGCAAGTCAGTGATGGTCACTAAGAGAGATGCAGATCTGGAACTGGAGAAAACTGATATATGGTTTAGCAAAGAAAAAAAGAAATAGTACTAACCAAACATAAAAGCATCATGTAGTGAATTGATATATAGTGTCAAGCTCCTGAAAAAAGGGAAAGATATAAAAGGATATTATTAAACATTAAAAAAATACTACAAAGGGATCCCAGGAGGGATCAATGTGCATGTCATATTCCTTTTGGCAGAGGACTTCAGATGCTGCTGCCTCATCATAACATCTGCTCTGTCACCAGACACAGGCTTTGGAAAAGGTGACCATACCGCCAAGAGAGCAGGAACAAACTAAGAAGTGTGCATAACAAATTTAGCTACATTATTATTCTTTCTTGTTCTATTACAGTTAGATGTGTAATGATAAGGTTCTGATTCTCAGTTCTAGTAATAGTAGTAATTTCTTTGCTTGGTTTATATGCAAGTTGGTTTTCCTTTATGCTGGTAAGCATAACATCAAGAAATTAAAAAGCTTTATTACAGGAATTAGGTACTTCTGGGAATTTATTTACAGATGGCTGTGGGTTGAAGGTTTATCCCATCAAAAGCTTCCATTTTCTTCCCTTCCACTAATTTATTTATTTCTCCAATTGTCTCTACTCTTTAATCTCTTTCTTATCTCTGTTTTCCCCAATATTTTCCTTCTCCTTTGTTTTTTTTCCAGCTTCTTACTGTTGTGTCACTCGGCTTTTTATGGAGTCCTATCCTCTCCCTTCTTCATTTGGTTCCCCTTAAAGTGCTTGCTAGTGCTGCTGCATGAGAACTCCAGGTAGAAGGAAGAATATGCCCTTTACAGGACTGCAGGACAATTGAATCTGAAGCCTCTAGTAAATGAATAGGAAGTAATTCCCTTCTTTGAGGCTACAGCAACAGGACAGTGGAACTGCCTGCTTGGAAAAATCCTTCAGTCCTCAATGCTCCTTTTCTTGCTTTGGAAACTTTTGCTGCCTCTCTTGTTCATTTTCTAGGCTGGCTGACCCTTGGTTCCCTTTTCCCAGAATTTTATGGAAATTTCTGTGTTCTTTGACTACCACACGGCATTGAAAAAGCCCCAGATTACCTCAAAAGCTTTGACAAAGAACTGTGAATTACTGTTTCAAAGACAAATATTATTTGCCGAAACTTCTAAATTTTACACCTTTTTGATACATTTAAGTAGAAAACAATGTGAAATTCAGAATTAGAAATGTGCTAGTTGCAATAAAGTTTTGCCACTGTTGTTGATAGCTTAACTTTCCAGCCCACATTTCATCAAAATATTTTGTTGCAATGATTCTTTTGTTTAAGGATAAATGTCCCATGTCGTTCTCTTGTGTGTTTGTACCCCTTTAAGAATGTTACTGCTTGTCTATACAGGCCTGCATAGACGTGTGATACACAGTACTGACATCATGATGCAAAACGTTTATCCACCACACACACATGCACACATTTTTATCACAAATGGAAGCCACTTTCCACTTCCTTTCTTCTAAGTTCTTTACATCATTGAGGAAGCAACATTCTGACTTATATATCTGAACAGTGTAAGTATGAGATTTAAATCTGTACATAAGTATATGCAATGCCTTTAAAGGTCAGGTAGACACAGATGTACTTCAATGGAGAAAATGCACCTTTTAACAAGTGTTGACTTTTGTGGGAATATTTGAAGGAAACATACCTTTCGATAATAGTGTATTGTATTGAATTTATGTACCAAGAATTACCTCTTGAGATATTGCATTAGAACAGTACCATTACTTTCCTAAATTTAATTCTCACCTGACAGTTTAGTCATAATGTATAATTGTCACGCATCTGTATGATCAAAAAGATGTATAGAATACTATAGGTAATATAGGTTTGAGGATTTTTTAATAGAAAAGTTTTCAAACTCCCCTAAAAAAATGAGCTAACGCAGATAAAGATTTTTTGGTTCAGCCTCATTTCTACTTTATGGTTCCTATTTCTTATTCTCTTTCCAAAGAAGGAAAAATTATCGAATTTCATTCTGGTTTGCCAAGTTGCTGACTACAGTGGAGAATATCACTTCTCTGAATAGCAGTCTAACATTTAAAAACAGCCTACAGGTGCACTTTGTCTACCATTTGGTGTTATGGAGCAAGCACAATATCTTATTACACTGACTTCTGTACCTTACTGAGAATTGCATATCAAGCTATTTTTTTCCTTTTCACATAAGTTTTTTCCCTTTTTTTTTTTGTCTGATGGCACATTGCAAATATTCTCAAGTAAACAAAGTGCTATTTGGTTTTTGGTGTAAAATATTCCAATAATAGAAAAAAACTCAACAAACTTCCATCATGGCAAAAATAATGAATAATTCTTTTCTTCACAGAATGAAAATGTTGCTCTGAAAATGGTAACTCCATCAAAGAGCAGTACTTGCTCTTAGCTTGTAAGTACTGTAGCTTAAAATGTATTACAGAAGCTAACAGAATTAGCTGACTATAATTAGGGCTGATAGAAATGGTAGATTGAAGTTGGCACAGTAAAGTATCTCATTCAGTTGGATAGTTTTTTAATACCTCCTTCTGTGGTCAGGAGTTGTCTAATCAGGTATCTTCAGGGGCTATGCTTCATTTAATGGATGTCATGAACTTTGTTGTAGTGGTACTCTTATGAAATATGTTCAATTATGTGAAAAGCAGAAATCAAAGAAATTAATCCTAAAATATCAATTTAAGGAGCTTTAAGTCCTGAAGAGTTATACATCCCTTTGGTTGCTTAGTTTGGAAAAGTGAAAATGCTGAAAAACTGTAGCTGTCACCAACTCCTCAGTTCTGGCTTTTCAAAGAAAACCTCAGCACTTCATAGTCATTCTTCCTGAGATCCATCAGTTATTTCTTCCCCTTTCAGCTCATCACCCCTTGCACCAAAAAAAAAAAACCCAAAATTATCCTGCCCCCAACACTCCCTCACCCCTAAACCAAACACAAGAATGGGAAATATGTTTGATGTTCTGATTTTCTTAACTTTGCTTTAACTTATGTCATATCTTTCCTACTTCTAAGTTGAACCTTTTTGTACATCTCATTCAGCCACTCCTGCCACTTCGGTTCTGCTTGTTCCCACTCAGCCCTTCCACTGCAGGAGTTTTTCTGGTCCTTCTGAACAGGTAGAATATCCTGCCTTGTCTCATACTCTGAAGGAAATAAGTTGGAGAAGACCTCTAATTCCAAACAGTTTTCCTGCAACTGGCCTCAATCCTGTGGCTGAAGCTGTCAGAGTGAAGATACCTGGCTTCCTGTTTGCCCTTGATCACCTGCCACAGATTGAATGCCAGGAGAGGATACCACCCAGTAAAGTTTTTACTTCTGTGGTTACTCTACTGCCTGAAGCAAGTCATTATATTCTATGTCCTGGGCTTCCAGCTGCAAGTCAGAAAGGAGATGTAGAGTATGTGGACAGACAAAACATGTGATAACGTGCAGTGCCAAAAGGCATACCAGAATCATAAGGGCATGAAAATTTTGCTTACTTTCAATAAAGGAATATGTTAAGGAACAGAGTTGACATACATAATGTTTTATGTAACAAGACTGCAATTGCATTAAAATATATTGCCTTTCTGTAAAGGAAATAGCAACGTGGACTTTTTAATTTGTGTCAAGACAAGGTAGAAGCATGTGAGACATCTTATGATACAGCCCTAGTATAATAATTAATAAATATGAAAATAGTTAGTAAATCCTACAAGAGCTCTTGGACAACTATATACATTAAGAACTATTAATAAGTAACAAAAATCACTTGTATTTTCTTCACTTAGGACCACCTTTTCTCCATACTGCCAAAAGTTCAGACCAGCTCCTGACATGCCAGGTCATTTTGGGATATAAAAGAATTTAAAATAGAATTAAGCCTTGACATTTGTATAGGTATAAGTGTTTTCAGAAAAAAAAAAAATCTCTCCACTTCAGTAGTGACTTCAGTAGACAGAATGAGACTATTTAGAATTTTCTATTTGCAAGCTGGATTATTCAGTGTGAATAAAACTGCCTCAAATTTCTCAGCTTAAGCTCTTAGCAGAAGCACAGATTCATAGAGAACAAATTATCTGAAAATTCATTTCAGCTTTGCCAAATTTTCCTGAAAGTCCAAAATACCTAATTAAAACACAATCTTCTTAAAATATATATTCTGTTCATCTTTCTGCTTATTGGGTTCACTGTTATGAGCAGTAACTGAATTGAAAAATGTCAAAAAAGAACCCTAGTAAATAGTGTACACCTAATAAAGTAGAGCGCAGCATAGCTTCTCAGTCTATACTCATGTGGATCTGTTCTTAGATGTGATCTAAAGCCGTATGTGTCTTTAAGGTTTTGTTTTCACAATTTAGAGCAGCTATACAGTCTAAAGAAAAGTATGAGCACTGCTACAGGTCTTGACTTGGAGACTTAATACCCCTGTATAGGAACCTCTTTCTCGCTGATGGCTTAACACACATATGAAGATACTTCATCAATGAATTACACAGAAAAAGACCTTATTAACTGTTAACCCAGTCTGGAACCATATCAGCAATGAGCTCTGGTTCTGAGGAGGCCACTTGCTCCAAATGAGGGCTGGTCATCTGCACATCATTAAGAATAAATTGTTGCTAGGCCAAAACCCAGGGTACTCAAAAGGCAGTTTTTTTCTGTTATCTGATTGGCATCTAGACATATTCAGTAAGAACTGAAACATTTTATGCAATGGAAAGAAACAACTTTTTATATTAAAAAGCATTCTTTAGTATTTTCCATCTGCCTAATGTGAATTAGTTAAGCCAAAAGTTGTCAAAGTGGTTGTAAGTGAGGAAAAACAGATGCTGAATTCTTCTCAGAGTAATAAATGCATGTTTTCCTGGTAAGCTCTTATACACTGTTCAAAAAAATTGCGAGTAATAAGACGTTTGGATTACTAAAAGCTTCTCCCACACAAAACTGAGATGCCTGCCAGCCACTGCTCTATCTGTCTGCTCGTCACTGAAGAGAGAGTTTGCAACCCTTTACTGGGACAGCAGCAGCATGTTAGCAGGACTCAGGCATATGCCTGTCCTTCCCATCTTTGATATACCTAAGAAATTTGGGGTTTAGGCAATTGTTAAGATTCGGACAAGAAATTAACATGATCCTTTAACAAAGTCAGCAATCTGAGAATGTCTCCATATCATAAGGTAAATCAAGGACATGATGCAGGCCTTTAGGATCCTAAGAATGACTGCATCTTCCTTGGAAGGGAGTGACATCTGACTAAATGTTATCTGCTAAGTTACTGCTGTCATCAGTAACCTGGCAGTCCAGGTGACAAGCACCATGGTGTAAACAGGTGGCATGAACAAGCCTGAGAGCACGGACCATCATCCAAAACCTGCTTGTGAGCATGCAGAGACATTGAACAATGCACAGAAAGTCATCTCTGCACTTTCTAACACAGGGAATAGACAGGTACAGTGAGGACTTTTTTCCTTAATCTGTTCTGCATCAATCTCATTACTTGAATCAGTTTAACATCCCATATCGAATTCTGCCAGCTAAAGTATTTTGAATGGCCGCTAAATGAAGTGGTTTTTTCATCTTAGTTTCCAGGGTTGCTTAATTTAGTTTTTCTTCAATGTACTTTAAAATCTAAATGCATAGAATTTTTATTCTTCCCTTTTCCCCTTTCTCTTCTACTACCTCTTTTCATTATTATGCTACCTGTAATAATTATCTTTCTGGTTATTATTCCATCATTTTCTAAGAAATTAGTTAAATCTGCAGTGAGCTAAAATCCTTCTGATTGAACTTATGAACATTATGTTCAATAGGAAAACTGCCTTTCAAAACCCTGTATTTTCATTGTCAATGCAGCACAGACCACTCTGATGACATGTTTCAAGCATATTCCCTATTAACTAAATACACACATTTCCTCTTGGTTCAACTGTCAACAAGATTTTCAAGTGGAACACACTGCATTCTTGAAATACTTACAACAGCTTTATACTTACAATTGTTCTGTGAGAGAATTGGAAAAGGACTTTGTTCAGGAAACCTGTAAAATCAATGATGCTTAGAAACAGTTGTACAAAATGTGTGCTACAAGATTTTGAGGCTTTCTTTTCTGAGCTTAGGCATAATGCCCATTGGATAAACTACAGCTCCATAGTTTAACCATAAGCTTACTTTTTTTTTTTTTTTTTTTTTTTTTTTTTTTTTTTGGTAAAAATTTATGCATTCTTTGGCAGAAGCAGCAAACAGTTTCCAGGTATTAGCCTGCCAAGGCAAATCATAAATTATGCTTAAAGGAAAACCCATTACTGAGCTTCAATCATTTATTGCATAATGAATGTATATTTCAGATGCAGTGAAACATTTATAAGGTTACTGAAAGTATAGCAATTAATAAAGCATAGGTGAAGGCAAACAGCAGTGCATTTGGTATTTATGACTTTGCTGATGATATATCGTATAGGCTATTAAATGTAGTTTAAATATACTACCTTGTCCCATCCTCTCCCCCTTCAAAGCCTCAGACTCTTATTACATCATTACTGGAAGTAACTAAATACATTTATGATGAATCATTCATTAAAAAAACACTTAATTTACCATAAAAAAAAGAAAGCTGTCTTTTTCTGATTAAGATAATAGCAAAAATTAATCTGGCACATCACAAAGGTTGGATTACACATCTCAACTGGTCTTTTTTGGTTGCAGTTATGATCACATTCTTCCTCCAAGCTGAGAAATGTCTGTTCACATTTCATGCGTATTCACTGAATAGAAGTAGCCAGATCTGCTCTGCTATAATTTTTGAAGTTCTGAAATTAGGTAAGATCGGAAATGCTCCTATCCTCCATTTCTTTTCTAGTAATTCACATGTTTTGGGCTCATGAATGTGGTTTGTGATTCTGTATGACAATGGTGGCATAAATAAGAATCAAATTAATCAAAATAATTATTGTATTGACTGAGAGTATAACAAATCTGGTTTGGCTGTATGAAAAAAGTATGCATGGATCTAATACTTTTACTAAAGATGGCATAGGAAACATATTGAATATCCATGTATCTACTGAGAGTTTCTACACATTTAAGAAACTGTGATGATAGAAATTGAATGCAGGGACCAATAAAATTTGACACCCGATTACAAAAGCAGAGTGCAATGAGTTACAGCTTGTCACCAAGAAAGTTAAGTTCAGAACAAACTTTTACACCACATAAGACAACATTGCAGCTACTGGGGCAAAGCCTACCTGAGGACTCAGACAAAGGAGACTTTGACAAAATTTGTGGATTTCTAACTGATTAGATAATTAAAATATGAGCTGAAAAACAAAGAAACAACAGAAAAAAAATTGTCACATAACCAGTGCAAGCTTCACAGTTGTGTAAGACATCTGGAACAGGGGAACAGCAGACGACAAAAACCCTGGTGACAGCTGCCAAATGGCCTCAGATGAGGAATCACAGAGACTGGCCCTGAGCCATGTCCTCAGTGCATGCTGGATACCTGACATGCAACATAACAGTAAAACCAGCAGTTCCTCACTTAGAGACACACATCAACAGGTGTCCAACACTGTATTAAGGCAAAGCCTGCATAGCAGCTGTGGTATATGGAGGTCATTTGTCCAGCTGTAGGCTTGAGTGTCCTGGACCTGTCATGCTGGACTGGACTGTGCTGGTCTGTGGGGTAGTGGCTGGTTTGTATGAGTGTGAAGTGTATGGATGTGTCTTACAACAAAAATCTTAGAAGATGAATTGCAATCCACACACTGTACCTGTACCCACTGTTCTTGGGAAATTCATGTCTGATTGTGTGTCACTAAGTAATGTTTTACTTACGCAGATATACCACCAACACGCTCTGTGACAGATTTCATAAAAGTATTACATACATGCTCCATAAGAAAATATGTGATGTTATTTCTCCATGTGGTAGAAAAAACCCCTGTGTTTAAAAAGAAGCAGCTTTTTTTTTTTAAAAGGAAGCATTTTTCATTGATTGGAAGCAGATTTATTGCAGTACATACAAAAAAAGTCTGAAAGCACTATAGGCAAAAAGTGTGTAGGGGTCTCTCCTGTTTTGCACAAAAGAAAATAGATATAGTACAATTACAGCTGCATATGAAGCCACCTGAAAGTACCTTCTAAGTTTAACTGTGATGTGAATCATTTTGTTGTGTGCAGGTCTTTAGAAGAATCATTGCATACATTGCAAGACAAGTCATTGTGGCCAAACATTCCCTAAGTACAAGCAGAGGACAGTAACCTCTAAGAACTTATTCTTTTTTATAAAAAGAAATTGAATACGTGTTCCGTAACATAATCATCACAACATTTTTTGTATACCTACCCCATGAAAACGAGGACCATCTTCAGGCTTGCTGTAATGGCTAACTTACAGTGCTCATTTCAGTGCTTTACACTGTTGCCCACTAAAAGATGTGAGAGAGGAAAGATGATGAAGTCCAATTACGACTAAAAGCAGGAAGTTATACATAAAAGTTCACTAGAATTGCACAACTGACACATGAGAGAGTACAGCAGATGGTGAACAAAAACCCTCTTCACACAGTATTTTGGGTTTGAACGTAATTGCTGGAAATCTAGCCAGTACAACTGTTTATCAAAAATGTGCAGTGACTGTAAGAGAAGCGTGATAATTATGAATGTGCATGTTTATGGTACTTCAAAGGAGGACCAGATCATTGAGACTTCGCCAAGAATCACTGCTGCACAACCCTGTTCAGCATCAGGTCTTCTTTCATATAAGGAAAAGCAAGCATCTGGGAAATTTTACTTGAACTGTACTTTCTATATAGAGAGAATATAAGAAAACACTTATTTCACACTGTGGTGTTCGGCTTATAAGCAATTCTTGGTGTGACAGTAGTAACAAGCATAAATGTAGAGTCAATATTGTAAAGCAGGAAGAAGTGAATGCTGACATGTTTACAGCATACCAGACTGTATTTGAAGGGTTTGGGTGTGTTCCAGGAAAACAAACCATAAAAATGAACTCAAATGTTACACTAGTAGGAAAGTGCTGGAGAAAGTAATGGTGACATTACAAAGCAAACTAGAAACACAGCTAAGCTCTATTGGAGAACTGCAAGTTATAGAGTTGCAGAGACTGAAAGGCAATAGCTGATAGATCTGAAAGGACTCAGATAAAAATGTCTGTGTCCTTGTAAATCTAACTGTGCCTCCAAGATAATAACAGTGTTTGCATATTACTGGAGAAAGAAAAAAAACAGTAGAGAATAGAAAATTATTTACTCATTTATGCAGTAAGAAATGGTTTCAGTAATTCTATTGGCCAAAAAATCAGAAGCAGAAAAGAATCTGCAACAGTACGTTTTGACAATATTTAGAAAAATGATGATTTTCTAACCAACTATTAGTGATTGGTGACATCATTCCAGCCTTTTACAGAGGCAAATACATCATTCACCAAAATGTCAATACATGAGAAAGTACAGGAGGTGGTAACACTTCTTTTCCTGGTTACTGGATTTTACAAAATCCACTAGGGATTTTGGCTTTTTCCTCTAACAAATTTGATTTAAATTTCATATTGAACCAAACTTTCTAATAGCATAAAGCATGTCTTCACTAGTATTTTATAAGTGGCTCAGTACATATAATACATATTCAACAAGGTAGCCCAACAATATAACCCTGTAAAAGAAAGGAGAATAGTGTTGTATTTGGCTCTTGTCATCTTTATCAGTATATCTATAAGAAAGAGATGAATGAACATGTGAATTAGAAGTCACTTGGAGTCAGTTTTAGAAACACTTTGATAAGCAATGCTTTACACCAATATGGAGAAAGTGAGCTACCACTACAGAAATGCCAAATGAAATCTGGATACAAGCCATGAAAGTGTTCAAAGGCAGCAGATGTCTTTTTCAGAGGATATTTGCATTATGGAAAAGACTTAAGCATGGAAGTCAGATCATAGAGAATGTTTGCATGAACAGTTGGAACACATTGTGGTATATTCTGTGTCACCTTCATTGATCTGTGATCTTTGTATCCCCTTGATGTGTACCACTATGACAGAGACCAAATATTGGCAAGTGACACTTCAGCCACAATAAATACTGAAACATATAGAGACACATCACAGCTTAAAATTAATATTGTCCCTTGAAAATATTATAAAACAGTTGTGTTAGTAGATCTCCATATTAGAAAGATGTAAATGAGCTACCTCAATGTTTTATCTTCCAATATACTTTCATAGAGACTTTTTCCAGTGAGGACATACCTGTATTTTTCAAATGTGGCATTTTACAGTGAATGAAAAACACAGAGGCAGCAGGTAAGGCGCTGTTACTTAGCTCAAGAGAGTGATGAGCATACAGAGGCATACCATACACTATTCACTGTTCTTTCCCCATGCTTCCTTCTCCTTTACACTAAAAATGCCTTAAGTTTCACCTTGAAGCTCTGTCTTCACATCTTTTCTGTATTTTGTCATCATGACAAAATGTCCACATCAAACCGTATTCATGGTCTGCCCATATCAAACTTTGTAGCATAAATAACTACTCTAGTTGCTTCATTCATTTTCTTAATAAATCCATTAATAGTTTGGCATGTAATGTTAAAGAAAGAGATCACCAAATTCCTACTTTTCATTTCAGAGGTGACCTCAGATAATGGGTCTGCCCCAGTGTATACAGAATTTTAAATAAATCTTCATTAATTTCCTTTGCAATCAACTACACTCTACTGTCATGTCATGAAAATAATGCCTGCCTCTCAGGTTTATGATGTCATCTTCCAAGACTGTTCAGCTTTATAACATCACTTCACACAGTATCTCTCTGAGTTTAAATTGCTATATGGTAACAGTTTGGAAACATCTTTATGGACTGATATGCAAAGATATAGAAGTTTCAGCAAGGATGAAGGGACAAAGTGTCTACAATAATGGTTTTAATGATCTTATTAATGTATTTATTAGTAAGTCTGTTGAGCAGAAACAAAACTTGATTTACTTATTATTACAAGTTGCTCTATCAATGTGCTTCTATTACAAAGAAAATTTCCAATTTCCTAAAGGAAGCTAGTTCTGTTCTTTCTCACTTTCTAGTATACTGAATTACAGATCAGGATTGTGATCAAGTATTTGACAATCCCAGGAGGAAAACTACAGAATAGCAAGGGTAAATTTTCAAAATTTTGTGTATCACAGGGGAAACTAATTACCTCCTACATACTACACGTGCTATTAAAAAGCTTCACTGTACCCTCCTATTATTTTTGTATTCCAAAGCAGCCAGTATTGCTTTATGCAAATTTGTGCTTGACCTCTTTTACTTTACTGTACCTGGGAGTCAAATGCATTGGCCAAAGTTTCTGGAAGGATACACATAACACTCTAGATCTGATTTCTGGTGTTTCTCCTCTAATTTTCGTATGATAAATTAATTAAATTGCTGTTTACATTCTCTTTTGTCTAGCAATAAAGCTAGTAAGAAATAAAACATGCTGTAAGAGTTTATTCTAAAGTAATTAGTTAAAAAATGCCTGCTGTCTTTTTAAAAATATTTATTAGTCTCAGAGGCTTAATGGTGTCATACTGAGCAGAGACATAGAGTGATTGTGTCAATATTATCAAGGGCAAGTGAAGTGCCACTGACTCCAATGTGTTTTTGACACAATGCAACCTGACTAATAAAATAAAAAACTAATTTTAAAAATAATTTACCTCCTGCAGACCTTAAAATGGATTTTACTAATGAAAAGTAGCTTTTTTTTTTTTTCCCTGATAGGTGAAGAAAATGAGACTGTGGAAGCAAGGCAATGTTGACAAGGGCAAACAAAATGTCCAATGAGATGGTCTATCCAATTAGAAGTAATTTTGGACATTGTCCCTCAGTGTTTAAACACAAGGGTTTTCTACTGCAACCTCAGCATATAAACCTATAAATTGTTTATTTAGCAAGATGTTAATTAACAAGTCTACTCAATAGACCTATTCTCTAATGATCAAAAATGCTTAAACCCAAGAGAGAAAAATTCTCTGTGTTTCAACTGGTGGTTAAGACAGACTAAGAATGCAGTGAACTCTGTAGAAGCATCCAGCACAGTTCCTCAGCCTGATTTTTACTGCACAGAACAGTTAACAAGCCATAGGCAGAAACATTCACCAGGCAGAGATATGTTTTTACAATTACAGCTTCATTTACTTTGTTCATATTTTAGCTAGGTTTTATTTTACAAACGGAAGGGAACTGAAAGGAACTGAACCAGACAGTGCATCAGAAATACTTCAGAGGACAAAAGGGCTAGATCTACAGACTCCTAAGTATTAACAGCTCATAGAGGTGACATCTGCATAAGAAGGAAACTGACACACATAAGATAAAATACATGCTATATACTATATATGATACATGCCCACAAAAGTATTTTGGTTTAAATCCACAAATCATAGTAAGTGTTACAAAATTCCAAATAGGAACAAAAGTTTCAGGGTTTGGTTCTTTGAACTGCCTGCATACCTGAAGTTAAATATTTAAATCTCCCTTAAAAGATTAGTGTTAAAATGGTTTCTACTGAGCAGGGCAAAGCCACTTTGTAAGATGATTTTTACTTGAGAATAAAGTAAAAGGAATCTTCCAGAGACTTCAAGTCCAACCTGTTACTACACAGATGAGTAGTCTGCAAGATGGATAGAAAACTGCTAACAGGTTGCACTCAGTGGGTGGTGATCAGTATTTTTTTACTAAGCCTGGCAGTCTGTAACTTGAGTCCCTGTCTCTTGAGATTTTCCAAATGCAGCTGGACAGGGTGCTGGATGGTTCCGTAGGAGCCCTCTGTCTTACAAAAGGTTGGACTCCATGAACTTCTGAGTTACTTCCAACCTGGGCACTTTAATGATTCTGTGATTTCCTGACCTTTTCAAAATCAGATTTGGACATTTTTGCCCATATGATTTCTTGTCAAGTAAGTCAAATAAAATATGCAAAAAGTAAGGCATATGAGAAAAGAGAAAAGAGACATGGTTCTGCTGCTAGTGGCAAACCATGTCTAAAAACCTGTGGCTGACAAAGTCTTTCAAGGATTTCTTCATCATACAGTTCTACAGATCATTTGAATTAGGATGAAGTCTCACATTATGAGACACCTGTCTCAGCTGGGAAGCCATAACTTATGGCCAGCGTTGACAAAGAGCAACTTTCTGAACACTCTCTTAGCTTTAACTTTTTAATGATTTTTTTTTAATGTGACCATTTCTCAGCAGCTTCAAAAGAAACTTGAATAGGCTGTTCTAAAGGAGGGCTTTGAATTGAAGCAGAAGGCAGGAAGGCAGGCAGGAAGGCAGGAAGGTCACACCATTACATGACCAAGGACAACCTTTTTTTATTTGCTCCCATTTTCCCATTGCTTGACAATGTAGTAGCTCCTAATTGTCACATCGTCAAATCAGATTTCTGGTCTATCTACTATGTTGGCCACATAGAGGTCAAGTAGTTATCTTTGGAGCTGAAAGTATAGTCCAGTCCTGTTTACTTGAATGTCTGATTTTTCATTTTAGAATGTTTTCAACCTAAGCCAAACTCTCCTAGCTCTGACACTGCAGGTTTAGAGTCGTGGAGGATGCTCATGACCACAGAATACTGTTTGCAAGACAATGAACAATTTCTAAAAGATTGAATCTGCTGCTTAGGACAGTATCTTCTTACCTTTCAGTTACTGAAGATGAGAATTGCTTGATATAAATCACTGGCTAGATTTAGATCATATGGAAAAAAGGCAATCATGGGATGTGTAATTGATAGAATTGTAATTATATTAGATATGTAAAAGACTGATCTAATTGCTAATATCAGTTTTTTATTTGCACTCAAATGTTTTGCTTTTGTGGACATCACTTCATATTAAATTGGAAAGAAGTGCTAATATTTCAAATTTTTTAAAAATTATATTCCAGACTAGTTAAATTGCATGTTGTATTTTGTTATTTGCCATGAGAAATGCAGCCTTCAGAATTCTTGTGTCATCTCTCAGAAAAAAAAAAAAAAAAAGGGCTTTGAATGATTTCTAGATAGATTAGAAGGGGTGAGTCCAAACCTGAGTTCTGATCCTTGCAAAACAATGTACTTGGTAAGTACTCTGCACATCCATCTTGTGGGATAGTGTGGAAACAAACTTCAGGTATTAGAACTCTTGAGAGATCTCTCAGTTCAGACTGTTCTCTGAAAGTTCTAAAGTTGTGGCAAATCAACATTTCAAAATAATGAGAGAATTTTAGTTTGTATTCTTTCTCTTGCCACCAGCTCCTCTTTAAAAAAAAAATAAATTTGGTGATTTGGTGATTTAAAAGTTCCTTCCTTCCTGCCTGCCTGCATGCCTCCCACTCTCCTTTCCCTCTTCTCCCTTCTTTTTGTTCTTCCCTTCCTTTTTCACTCCCTCCAAAGGGCTTACCAGCTTCCTGAAAAGTCAGAGCTTCTGTTAGTCGGTTTGCTGACAAAGAGGTAGGTATACCTGAGTATCCATATCATCTTTTTCCCACTCCTATCACCTCCTTCTCCTCCACTGATAAACTATTAAAATCAAGGGCGGCAGATTCATCCTTTCGCCTGTCCCCTCAGACACACAGGATCTCTTAGTGCTCATGCTCCTCATGCCTGCTGTACTGAATATAGGCCTTAGTCTTTTATCCTGTTTTTGTTATTTGATGCCTGGCATTATTCACTAATATATATATATACATATACATATACATATACATATACATATACATAAACATATACATATACATACACATACACATCTACATATATACATACTTTTCCTGTCTCTCTTTCAGTTTAGAAATTCATAAATGGTAGGTTCATCAACTGCATAGATTTTCTCTTTTTAGAAAAGGAGACATAAGGAGAGAGAGAAGAAAAATATAAAATAAAGGGTAGCTGTACAGTACATGCATACAAATGCTTGATTAAGTCTCTCCTAGAAGTAAACTTGGTTCAGTGAGTTTTTGCTCTTGTAAATTACTTTCTTATCTATTTGTAATGCTTGCTAGAAGATATTTTCATCTCCTGTGAATACCAAGTCTGAATTTCAGACTTTTGTTGATCATTGGGATGCACACTTAGAAATGCTACAAACTCAAACACAATGCTTCACCCACATGATTAATTTCTTAACCCCATGAACTCCATGTTTGAAATTAGGAGTATCATGTTCTTTCCTTAGATAAATATTCAATGATACAGAAATTGTTTGTTAAGTGACTTCTTCTCACCTGACTAATATGATGTGCCTTGTCTTCCTATATGACCTCAACCAAGAGATAGTTATTCCTCAAATCTTAAAACACTGTTTGACTCAGAAGCCCAAAAAGTACCCATTTTTTATTCCCTTCCTCCAAGGAAAGTATTTTGACTTTTTGTCTTGTCTTAAACCAAAGAAATCTATACTTGTCTATTGTTCTCAGTGCAACAAGGAAAAGTGTAAGCTTATTCCAAAAATGGGGTTAATAATACTGCAGTGCAAAACTGCTCAACAGATTCTGTTTAACTCTGAGATTAACTGACTGACACCCAGTTGAAACAATTAGTGAAAATGACTTCAGCATAGGTAGCTGAAGATATAAATGGTTAAGTCAAAATAAATGACAAATATTTGCAGAGTCTTTCACAATAAGACTTCTACTCTTCTCATAACAACATTATCTTGGGCATTTTCAATATCTCTTTATACACTGATTGGAAAAAAAAGGTATTATTTTCTTACCAGTGATTTCACAGTTGGCCTGTCTGTGTCCCAATCATAGTAGTGAGTTCTGGCTCTTTGTCACAAGCACAAGCCAGTAGGCACTAATTCATTTTTCTCATGTGAGTTGTTCTCTTCTTACATGTGTTTCTGTGATTTGAAAAATCTTCACTGATTACAAATCTCTGCCCTTAGTACATCAACTCTAAATGAGCAACAAAGCTGATTGGATATTTCCTGAGAATTTTAGCAATAAAGAATTGCAGATGAAATAAAGTACTCTCCATATTAAATAATATTTAGTATTCGAATTGTTCAGTTGTACTCAACTTTGTCATAAATATGCTTCTATGCCTTTTAGAATCAGTCTTTTAAAGTACTTGAACCAGGAGATGACAATACATCAATCAAACAGTAAAACAAATAACCAAACACAAACAAACAAACAACCCTCAGGAAGGTCAGCTCACATTTCACCCCATTGTAGACAGAAGTGCAATTCTAAAGTGTCTATTCCTAGGGTCCTCCTTCTTTCCCTTTGTGAGGATGGCCGTAACAGTGTCTTTCCTCCAGTCATCAGGTGCCTCTCCTGTTTGCATTTATTTTTCAAGGATGATGGACAATGGCTTAGTAACAACATCTGCCAGCTCCTTTAGCACTTTCATGATGTTTTAGCAACATCATGGCCCATGGATATATGGGTGTTGAGTCTGTCTAGCCAATCTCTAACCCAGCTTTATGACCAAAGGGAAGTCTTCCTTTCTCCAGCCTTATTCTCTGTCTTCTCTGTATCTTTCATCACCAGGACATCCACAGATTCAGCAGTGTTCTCACATTGCCCCTATTCCTCCCTTTGCTGCTGATGTACTTGTAGAAGTCCTGCTTGTTTTCCTTGATATCCCTTGCCAGACTCAATTCCAAGTGGGCCTTGGCCTTCCCTATCAAATCCATGTATATTTTGAGGATGTTCCTACAGTCGTCCCATGTAGCCTGTCTCTTTTCCCACATCCCATAAATTTCCTTCTTGAAATCTTCAATCTCTAGTTTGAGATTTACTAGAATTCCCTGGTCACCTATGCAGGTCTCCTGGCCCTTTTGCCTGATTCTTACTCATGGAAATACAATTGTCTTGAGCTTGGACGAAGTGATGTTTGAATATTGACCAGCTTTCTCTTCTAATCCATCCCAGGGGATTCCTCTATGTAGGTGTTTGAAGAGATTGAAGTAAGCTCTCCAGAAGCTTAGGGATGTAGTCCGGCTTGCTACTTTTTTGTTTCCATGCAGGATCTTGAATTCCACCATCTCATGGTCACTACAGCTAAGGCTGCCCCTAAACCTTTGTATCTTCAACCAATCCCTACTGGTTTGTCAGTACAAGGTCCAGCAACACACCTTTCCTTGTTGGCTCATCCACTGCTTGTATCTACATTATCAGAGGTCTGTGGAATCTCCCTGGACCTTGTGTGCTGAGCCATGTTGTCCCTCCAACAAATATCAGGGAAGCTGGAGTCCTCCAGGAGAAACAGGGCCTGTGACTCTGCGGCTACTTCCAGCTGTTCACAGAAAGCCTCATAAACTTCCTCCTACTTACTACAGGTGGCCTGTAGTAAACACCCACAACCGTCACCCATATTAATCTGTCCCTCAGTTCTTACCCATAAGTTCTCAACTCTTTTGTCTGCCACCGCAGAGTTCAATAAAGTCAAGATCCTCTCTCCTCCTTCAGTTCTTTTTTCCCTTTTCGCTTGTCTGGGTTTTTTCTTAGTCTTTCTCTTTTCTTTTTTTCTTTCTTGTCCCTTCCTTCCTTCCTTNTGTCCCTTCCTTCCTTCCTTCCTTCCTTCCTTCCTTCCTTCCTTCCTTCCTTCCTTCCTTCTTGCTTGCCTGCCTCTCTCCCTCTCATTTTACTTTCCTCTGTTTCATTTCTGTATTTTACTTTCTTTCTCTTTTGTTTACTCTATTTTCAGTGTTATGTAATAAGTTCCAGATATACCATAACTGAGACCCTAGAAACTTTCACAGTGAAAGTCAATTTTAATTGAAAAGGAATTTCAGTAACTTGCTTTAATTTGCAAGCACATCACATGTATTACTTTTCATAAATAAAACCAGATACACCCACCAATTTATAAATGTCAATGCACACATTCATAAACTTCCTGTAAATGTACAACAAAGCTATCTAGACTGAAAAAGCATGCTTGAGTCTCATGAGTTTTGTTAATGAAAAAATGAAGTATAGATATATAAGGAGAGAAATTACCGTGCTACATATAGCACTTGGAGGAACTGAAGTAATAATATGAAAATATTAAGCAAAAGAGATGAGAAGTATTTCCTATTTTATTGTTTTGGCAGAGCACTGCTTATGTATCATATGGAAACAAACAATTTAAGAGGTCCAATGATCTTAAACTGTACTTCAAATCAGAATATGCATGTCTTAACAGAAAGTGTGTACCATTTTCAGCAATGACTATTGAGTATTGCACTATTTTTTTTAAGGACAATGCTTGTGGATAAAAAAGAAAAGAAAACCGTTTAAAAGTTTATATCAATTACTTATGATTGGACCTGTTTCAAGATATTTTCCATGAAAGAGTTCCAAACATTCCAAACACGTGAGACTTAAAAAGTACAACAAATCAGTCATCAAGAAATCACCACTAACCTGAACTGAAGGACATCAACAGAAAAATGCAGTCAGAAGGCATCATACATGTCCAATATATCAATCAGCATTCAACTTAACATGATACCACAGAAGATGAAGATAATACTAATATATTTTACCATCAGTCAAAAACCTACTTTGGTAAGAAGCAGTGAATGAGAGATATGTCTGTTTATAGAGAATTTTCAGGGAGTGCTAGGATAATCATAGCTTTCATATATCCTGACTGTACTCATGAAACTGTTTCTCCATAGATATAAGTCTTCATGTATGACCTTATTCTTTAAAAACCATGAGCCCCTTCACAGCATACACTGGAGCTGTAATGTTTATATAAAGTCCTTTGAGCTACCAGCAAGACTTTCATTAGTTATTTAAGCAGATGTAATATTTTTTTCACTTTTGCTAGAAGTACTGATAATACACTAGACAAGTCATAATATAAGGTGTCATATTTGTCCTGGATAACAGTGATGTGAGAAGGGGAGAAAGCTTGTCAACATCATTCCATTTCCATTATGTACATTTCATAGTGCTTTATAATGTTTTTGATTTAAGCCACCCCACCCCCCGCCCCAGTCTTTTAGAGCAGTGCACAAATTTGGCACTGCACCCTCCCCTTTCTAAGAAGATCTGTTCAAGCAAAAGTTCCGCATACATGCACTTTAATTTTGATGTTATACAAACAAAATGAAAATTCCCATTCCTGCTTTTTGTTTGCAGTGTGGATTTGGAAAGATTAGGATATTCAAAACCAGACTAATCTTCTTATGCTTATATTTAGTGATGCGTTAATGGCTGTTCATGATCATTTTGGGAGAACTCTACAGTGTTACTTTCTAGATTTACAGATTAAACTCTGAATTTAACAGAGTGCTCGGTGGCCATTTGATTTTAATTGTCTTATTCTCAGTGTGTCACTGACATCAACTTGTTTGTCTTAAATGACCTTTAACACTTTTAAGAAAACAACATCCCTCTGCTCCATGGTCTCCTTGCCCACATTTTTTCTAGCAGCGAAGTCAGTTCTAGAGTAGAGAGAACACTTTTTTCAGTGTGGGTTTCACCCAAATGTGCCAAAAAGATTTCTGTCCCCTTCCATGGCTTTTATGTGAGAGGAGCAAAAAGTACACATTCTCCAGTATAATTAAAATCAAACACCTCCTGAAATCAAGGTCTTCCAAATAAGGGATCAAAATATTTGAAGATAAAAGCATCTACCACATTTTCCTAGTTTCCCTTCAAAATCCAAAGCTGACCATGATCTGTGGGCCAAGTGAATTATTTGTTGGTAACTATGAAGCTATTTATTTATCTGTCTAGTGCCCTAGCTCTAGCACTCAAAGTGGGCATTTTAGCTTCTTGTAAAATAAAGGCTAAGGATGATAAAGAAGATTTAATATAGAAGATTTAATATGAAATTTTTATTAGACTTAAAGGAACTTTGTTTCTGTTTGACAGCTGTTCTAGAAGTAACCGTGTTGCAGAAAAACCAGGCATGGAAGTAGACTTAGAATTTTATTTATTTATTTTTTTTTTAAATACAGTCTGCCTGATATCTTCATTAAAAAAACCTGTATTTTTTTAAACAACTGTTCCAAACATCCACAGTACTTGTCTTTCACTCATATCTCTTGTGTGCTATTGCTAACAACTTATGACCCCATTTTCCTAAAAAAATCCGAAAACACTATGATGACTGTAGACTTAAAGCTCACGTTGTCTCTTAACTATTTAAAGTTAGTCGAAAGCCCCTGGCTTCCTCTGTGACTGAATTGTCATCCTCTCATAATTTTGAGTTTGAGGATGTCACAGCATCTTTTGAAGCAGCATAAAACCGTCAGAGACTGACAAATTACCATGCAGGCCACAATTCTGCTTAGCAAAGCGCTCGGCTTCCCCCTTATTAACATTCCAGATAAGGATACACCTTTGCTTCTGATTTGCTTAAACCACACCAACAGTGTGGCAGGCAGTGCACTAAACTCTTCAAAGGCAGCTGCCCTTAACCTTTTATGTTTCAGTGCTTTTCTTTTATAATTCCTTTCAACTAAACTTAAAAGTTCCTGCTTACTTCATTGCCAGTCCGAGAGCAGATTTGATATATAACACTTCAGGCAGAATCTGTTTTGTCCTTGACAACTATAGACTTTTCCTATAAGGCTGCAATTCTTCTGAGAATATGCATACGCATAGAAACACACATGAAGAAACACACATGCATTGCAGATTTACAGCACCACAGTGCTGTGTCCTATCTCAGGAGACAGCTCACTCCTGCTCCTTTTCAGAGCAGGGTCAGCTACAGCAGGTGGCCCAGGGAGGGACATGTCCAGGCAAGTTTGAATATATCCAAGGATGGGGGCTCCTCAGCTCCAGGAAACCTTTGCCTGAGTTTGACTCTATCATTACAATAAAAAGGGTGTTTTACTGGAATTCAGGTGGTGTTGGTGTTTTTTTTTTTTTGGTGGGTGTTTTGCTTTGTTTTGTTTTTGTGGGTTTGTTTTTGGGGTTTTTTTTCTGTTTAACTGGAATTCTGGATATTTAAATTTTTTTTCAGTTTGTGCTCTCCTCATGCCACTAGACACAACTGAAAAGAGTCTGGTTCATCCAATATAATATTTGTATATTTTTATGATCTCTCTGATCCCATTCATCTCCAGATTAACTCTCCCAACGCTCCTAGCTTCTCCCCGCCCCCTCCTCCCATGACAAATGCTCCAGTTTCTTCAACATCTTTGTGATCCTCTGCTGGTCAAATTTCAGTATCTCTGTTTGTCCCTGGGAAGCCTAGATCTTAATACATCTTCATGGATGTGGCAGAGATGTGACAGAGAACAAGAATCAAGTCCCTCGATCTGCAGACAGAGGAACTAATGAAGCGACAGGACAGCTTCTTTTTGGGAAGGGCACAATGTTTGACCATGGTCGGTTTGGTGCCCAGTGGGATTATTTGTCACGTCCCCTTCCTAGTTACTGAGGTGTGGTATACTGTTCTTGGAAACTGGAATGACATGTGCATTCCTCAAATCCTAGGATGATGTATAAACTGAGGGATAAAAATAAAATTCCTAGATATGGAAATTCCATGGTGGTACAAATAAGCAATAACAATGTTTTGTGGACATAGCTCAGGCTATTAAGGATGTCCTGGTGGGTGAGGAAGTGGAGTCCTTCATTCCTCTCCCCAGAAAATTCAAGATGGCAGCTCTGAAGAGTTAGTAATCTTTTCTAAATGCAATCACGTATGTAGACTTGAAAGAACCATCTCCTCTCACTTCTTCATGATATTAAGTACACTCCTAAAAGTAACGTAGCATTGATTATGGAGATTTCTGCATTTCTCAGTCAAGAAAAGATCCTCTTCAAACCATAATTGACATTACAATGTTTTACAGCTGACTACAGATTTTTCAGTTCCAATATACTGCTGTCAGCACAAGGGCAATATTTTCACCTTTCACACTTTTCATGAAACTGAAGTCCTTCATTTACTTCCATGCTTGTAGAACTAAAGGTGACAGGTCTGCGTGCTTTTTGATCACAATTATGACCTAAGGGACCTGCAAGGAACAGAGGAGTGGGATGGGTTTTTGCATTTTGTGGAGTTTTTTTTGAAGTCACAATATTTCTGAACATGACAGCTGGAATTGAGGTTGAAAGGGCTCAGATTTTATGTTAGGGAAACTAGTAGTTCTATACTTGGAGGAATGAATGAAATTTCACTTCCTAGGCTGTGGACACATTCTCTGATGTCTCTTACATTGTGTCACAGCTGATAGACTTTTTTCTTCAAGTTAGATTATTAATAACTTCTCTTTATTTGGCTATTCTCTTTCTTAATAATGTTTCAGTGTATGCCACTGCCTTAAACAAGGGAATATTTCTCATTCACTTGTTTTCCTTAGCTCTACTCCTTTGAATTCTGCAATCTTTTGATGAGTTTCAATGACATTTGGAAAAGGATTCAAAAAAAAGGAAAAAAAGAAGGATCTACATACATAATATGAGGAGGAAAAAGAGTTTTAAATTTGAACCACAGATTTTGCCTAATGAAACTAAGTTGACATGGAAAATGGAAAATCACACACCTCTGCCTAGTGTCCAAGCCTCAGTTCAGGGGGTAAATGTAAATACACACTGTGATGCTATGCATGGACAGAGAGAATTTTTGGAGTGAGAAGGAGCAGGTCTTTCTTCCATATATTCTTACTTTGTCACTTGTTTCACCTTCTGAATGTTAAAAAAAAAGAAAACAGGAGGTTCTAGCTCATGCCTTACTCCTAAATAGTAGTGAAATGCTTTCTGTGTTTATGGATTAAAAATAGATTATGCACAGGCTCAGCTCTTCCATCTTCCCTCACACAAACAAAATCAGCATTAGAAGTAGTGAGTTTTTGTGGCAGGTCTGATTTTGGGTATACATGAAACCTGTTTATGTTCAGTTGTGTTCTGAACACAATCATTTCATGATTATCCTGAGAAACATCAGCTGAACTCACAATAAATGTTTGTGCTCAGTACCATTACATTTCCAACACTACTTCTCAGTGTTTGCTTCTCCTAGAAAGAGACAATTCTGTCCTGCGGGTAGGTCACAGTCATGACAAGTAATCTATCTCCTTTCCAATCATGTCTTTCAGCTGCCTATATTCAGTTTGCAGTAACATCTAGGTATGTTAAAGCCTATAATTATTGCCTGTAAGCTGGGAACAAAGATTTCAGAGAAATATTTTCTGTAGAAAATTTGAACATGGGTAGTGTCAAGATTTTATATTTCTCCATTGGATATCCTGTTCTGATATCTATCTCATCTTTGCTCCTTCTTGTGCTAGAATTCCTACTTTAGTAAAAGGAATAAATACCTATTTTCAAATTTCTCTCAAGCTCTTTTCTTCAGGATTTTATATTGCTGACAGTAACTTCAAGACACTTCAGAAACACAATATACAAAACCACAAATAGACTCTTCTATAGTGAAGAATGGGACAAAAAAAACCTCCCTCAAAACTCACAGGATAGGTAGCAGATAGTTCTAGCTTCTGTCTAATAGGTCTTTAAATAGAGATAGATTCAAACCCACTCAGACAAGAAATGACAATCCATAGCCAGAGTAAATTGCTTTCCAACATATATTATTAATAAAAGGTCTGATGAAACTTTCCTGGTGGCTTCTGTGCCACCATGCCTTCCAACCTGCAAGTCATAGCCTAAACCTGCAAGACACATTCATCTTTCAAAAATTAAAACAGGAAAATACATTTAAACATTGTTTCTCTGTCCAAGGCATCAGAGTAGAACCTTGTTTTTTCTGTTCATATGACCAAAAATGAATTCAGTTTCAGATCAGGTCCACTGAAAATCTTAGATTTAGCACTTGGGAAGACAATTTACTAAGTCAAGGAAACATGCAGATTTTTCTTAGTTATACAGTACCAACTGATTTGTATGTCATATATATAAAGAAATAAATAAAGAAAAATTTCCCTCATGTCCTCTATAACCTTTTTTTCCGATATTGGTGTTCATAATCATCACTGTATGAACTCATGGATGACACCTGTCTTGCTTTTTACATTAAGAGATAAAGCTTCAATTATTATGCTGAGTTGAAGAGAGAGGTTGATTTACCAGTGTTAAAGTTGCTGTTATTATGTGACCCAGAAATAAGCATGATTACAAAAATGTAGTCCTCTGAAAACTTAAGGATAAATAAAAAGCAATATTTGCTTGTCAAAGCATGCTTCAAAAGCTTTTGAACTAAACCCACACTGTATTAGAAAATACAGCATTTGAAGTACCAATGGAAGCAGATGGGCCATGGACCTGCATTAATGCCAGTTGAAGTCAATAAAATGGCTTCCATTCTCATCAAAACAATTACTATCAACCTTAAACCATGAAGTTCCATGTCATAGATTTATTAATAACTGCAAAGTTTTTATTCCTTGCTAATACTTGGAAAACTGGAGTTTTGCCTGCCAGGAAATATAGGACCTTGTTACACAGACCATTACAAGGACTAGAGCAAATTGATAGTGAGGAGATTTCTATGGAAAAATACCAGCTGCAGAGTAATTAAAAAGTTTGCAGAAAGATGTTTGTTTCTGTCACCTCAAAGAGAAGGATGTTTATAAGCACAGAGAAATAATGTAACATTTAATCGGTTTAAATTAAAAATAATATGCAAAAGGGAGCCCAGTAGACAAAGGTATTTTTCAGACTTGTGATCTAAGCAAAAGGCCTGGCAAATACAACTAAAAGGCTGCATGGGCAGCATTGAAAATTTTTCTTGGAGTAAGGGGAGATGACAGACATCAAGATCTTAAATGGAAGAGCAAATTGAACTACTGTGTAGCAATGCAGTAACTGCCAAATTTAAACTACTGATCTGGATCCTACCTCTTGAAGGAAAGGACATTTGATTTCTTCCATTCCTCGAAAACTCTTCCTGATCTCCACAGTCTCTCAAAGATGATTGTGATTCTCACAATTGCATAGTCCAGCTCCCCCAGGCCGAGTGTGTATATGCCATTAGGACATGCGGACTTGTGTGAAATCACCTTGTTTAAATGTCCACTGGTCTCATCTTTCTACAACTGAGGAAAACTTTCAAGTATGCCAAGCTTTCCCACTGGTCCCAGGGGCCTGGAAATTGTTGGAGGCTTGTCTTACCAATAAAGATTGAGCTGAAGAAGGGACAGAGTATATTGGCTTTTTATCCATCCTTTATGCCCAGATCTCTTCCATGTTCCTCAGTGGATATTCCTGTGAAGACCATTTGCAGCTCATATACCTGTAGAAACTTTTCTTCTGTTTCTTAATGCTCCAGATTTTTTTCCAGGCAGGCTTTATCTTTTCTAATCTCACACACTTCTGCAGTCAGATAGTGTCTCTTTCTATTCCTCCCAGGTCACCTCCCTTTCTTTATATGCTTTCTTGGAAGTAACTTGTCCAGCTCTGTATACTTCTGTATACTTTGTTTTATTTCTCACAAGTAGGGAGAATAGCCATTCCTGAGCCTGAAGTAAGTGATACTTGAAAAATCAGTGAGCTCTCCTGGACTCTTCTCCATTTTTTTTCCACAGGATTTTTCAAGCCAATCTTTGAAGATGTCAAAAGCTACTCTCATGAAGACCAGAGTTGTGGTCTTTTTTCTGCCCTGCTCCCTCCGCTCAGGATCAGTGATGAATTTCACCACTTTGTAGTCACTGCAGTTAAGGCTGCCTTTGACCTTCACACTCTCAGTGAGTCATTCCTTGTTTGTGAGTGCAAGGTCCAACACAGCTCCTCTTCTCATTAACTCCTCTCCCTTTTAGGTAACTGCCACTGATGCTCTTCAGGGATGTCATGGAGTGCTATTTTTTTGCTGTGGTGTTTCTCCAGATGATATCAGTGAATATGCTTATGGGAAGCATGACCTATGAATTTGAAGTAAAATTCTAGACTCATCTACTTGTTCTTCCTGATCAGGTGACCAACATCCATTATTATGCCCCCCTTATTGGTCTGCTCTTTAAGCCTTACTCATAAGTTCTCATTTGGCTTATTATCTGTCTCCCCAGGCAGAATCATAGAATAGCTTGGATTTGGAAAGGACCTTAAAAGAGATCTAATTCCAATCCTCTTTCCATGGACAAGGATACATTTCACTAGACCAGTCTGCTCAGTGCTCCAGCCAATCTGTCTTTAAACACTTTTAGGGATGGGGCAGCCAGAACTACTTCAGGAAACCTGTTCCACATCCTCACCACCCTTACAGTAGAGTTTTTTCCTTACTGTCTAATCTAAACCCACTCCCTTTCAGTTTGAAACCATCCTCTCCATCCTTTTACTCGTTTTTTATTAGAACATGCTCTTGTAAAAAGTCTCCCTCTGTCCTTTCTTGTAGGTTTCCTTCAGCTACTGGCACAATGCAATTAGGCCACCCCAAAGCATTCTCTTTTCCATGTTGAAAAATCCCAATTCTTTCATCCTTTCCACACAGGAGAGATGCTCAATCTTTGACCATCTTGGTGACCTTCAACAGCTCAATGTCCTTCCTGTGCTGGGGATCTTAATTTAAAACTTTTTTTACTAGTTCAATCTTACTGGCAAGGAGACCTTTGTCCTGCTTAGTGAGGTGTATCCCATCTCTTCCATGTGGATGTTGATCCTTGAAGAGGTACCCATGGTCATAGAAACCAAAGTCTTGTTGCTGACACCAGCTCTGCAAACAATTGATGATACAGTGTTTCTCCTTAGACCCTTTCCCATCACCAGAAGGACTGAGGAACACACTGCTTGGGCCCTCGTTTCCCTAAATGCCACCATCAGAGCTCTCCAGTCATTTTTGATACACTATAGTTTGCCATTGGTGTACATATGGAAGAAAACTTTTACTTTGTTAGAAGTAAAAGCCTCCAGTACTTCTCACCTCTTTTGGAAGCAACATCTGTTCTGAAGTTACTCAAATAATTTCCAGGAATGCCTCAAGAGTCTTCAGTGACTTTCCCAGTTTATTTGGAGGGTCTTGAGGCAGGATCAATGAAGTGTTTCACAAACTTCTGAGTTTATTGACTGCCTCTGTTACCAACATTGCGGGAGAAGAAATAATAAACCAGTCTTGGATCAAACCCCTTTTGATTCTTCTCTCTAACATCACCTATACTCTTACCTTCTCATACGTTTCCCCCGACCTCAAAAACTTCTGCTCAAATGACCTTCTGCTTATTTACCCTGTCGGAACCCAGGACAT
>VWYN01013728.1:21562-38124 GCA_013400075.1 Hippolais icterina | reverse complement strand
TTTAATTAAGGAATAGGCAAACAGTTAACAACACCAGCTTTTTATAATGGGCTGTACAAAGTTTGAATGTCTATTTTCTGTAATTTGAGATAGTCTTAATCAAAAGACTTGCTTTGTTTGCAGAGTCTGTAAAGATGAATTATCTGAATGAGTAGATTTTGAATGTTTATTTTTCATGTTACTTCTATTGGTTTATTTTCATTGAAGTACATGATAAATATAATTAAAATTAAAATTTAAAATTACTCAGCTAAAAGTAGCTTTTTCAACTGTTTTTGCATTGAATTATGAGTAAAAAGTGAAAACTAAGTAATTAAAACAAACCACTCCTAGTATTAGGAGGATGAGTATTAACTTTAAGTTATAATGATTTTTAATAAATTTGGGGGGCATTCTTATATTTTCTCCTATCTCAAAATTGACAGACATTTTTCTTTCATTTAATAGAAAAAGAGAAGGAAAGATGGAGAAAGTGCTGCTTTCCTCTGAGAAAATAATTTCGGATTTTTCCCTTCATTTCCTCAGAGGATTTCTGGGAGGTCTAAGAATGATTTAAAGTACTCTTCATTCCTTATAAATAATTCCCCTGAACTTATAAGGGGGTTTGGGTTGTCCAGATGGGAGGACATATTCCTGGTGTTATTATTAAAATCTTACATTATAAAGTGGTTTACATTTGTAACCATGTATACATATATAGTTAGGGCATTTCTATTAAAATTAGTAAGAACCAACTAATTAAATACTAGCTTGTGAAGTGGTTGTAACATTTAACGTAGAAAATATTCAGCAGTTCATAATAGTTGGCATATTAAGGTAAGATAATACCTTACTTTTATTTCTTCTCAATTTTTGTGATACTGCCATTTCACTGTTGTTTCAGTCTACAGAGCTCAATATTATAAAAAGACCACTGCACACACTTTGAAACTTTAGAAGTTATGTATCCTAATGAAGCATAGGGAGTATAAAACTAATTCTGATTTTCCAATACTATGAATCTGCTTGAATCAAATATTTGGTTTCTGGATATAAGAATATGGGTAAGCGAGGATAGGTAAACAAAAATGTTGTAAGACCAGTAACACTACCCCTAAATCAACCTCTATCTGGTGTCTCCTAAGTACATAGAATATCCAAGGATGCCGCTTATATAGAACTAAAATTGGGGATTAGGGTTTTTCATCTCAGGTATTGTTCAAAATTATTCATTCTTTAAATGATGCTGGCTGGTACTCTGGAAAAATATTTATTGCAGTTCAGTCCAGTGGAAACTAGATATTAAGTAGGCCTATTCTTCCTATCCCTTCATCTTCACTAGTACAGCTTGAGATAATGTTGATTTTTAAATTAGCATGCATCCTGTGCTACAATACTGTGGCATACTGATGAGGCTGTATCTTTCAAAACTTTTGCAACTTCCTCTAGAGGATTTTTTGTGACCAAATGAATCTCAACTAACATTGACTTGAATAATTCCTCTCTCTAATATAAAATACAATACAATTTCAAAATACAAAAACAAATAATCAAAAGAAAACGCCAAATCCCTTTTTTTACAAGTTTGAAACTATTTCTAATAAAGGGTATGAATTGCTTTTTCCAGTTAGAGCAGTGGTATGTTGAAAGAGATGTTATTTCTTCCCACCAAATACATCCCACAGAAGAAGCAGGTATCTTGGTGATTCGTTTAATTATTAGCTTTAGCGCTGCAACACTAAGTTATAGCTCTGCTAACATGACAAGGTAAACAGAGGGGTAAACTAATATGGCCAAACAGAACTGTTCAAAGCTTCTTTATCATTTAGAGGCAAACAGATAATATCCAGTGACATTTGCTTATCTGTATTTCAGGGTAATGTTGGTTCAATTTGTGGTGTTGTTGTTGCCTTTGTTTTGGTTTTTGGTGTGGGTTTTTTTTTTTTTTTTTTTTTTTTTTGTCTGTTTTAGGTTTTTTGTTTGTTTTTTATTATTTATATTGAGCTAATTCTGGCTTTAAATTTTTGGGATGCTTGTGCATCACTAATTTGTGTTATCCTCTCTGGTGTCATGTGATGAGAAGGCTAAGATTTATCCCATATGACTGTTATTTGGCTTAAGTCTTAATCTACTTAAAATCAATTATAAATAAAACTTGTTGAGATTATTTGGGGAAGAGAAGACTTGAGGCTAGAAGTAGAGTAAAAATTCACTAATTTAGTTGTAATTTATTTTTGCAATATTTTATGCTGCTGTATTTTACTGAAGCTGTACTAGGCTCATGAAGACTGTGAACTAAGATGTATTTAGCAACAAAAAGCACTTGTGTGAGGATGACATTAGTACATTTTAAGACACCTGTATACAGCATTAGGGAAGCAGACACTAACAAAATAGCTAATTTGACAACTCATTAAAAGTAAGAAACAATTATATATTCTTTACAGTTCTGTCAGGTACTTTGTGTCAATGATTAAACATCTAACAATGGCTAATGCTACATTATTACTTATAAAAGTCTTAAGTTTTATATCATTGCAACTGCTGAGTGGTTTTCATTTTACTGATTTGACAGTTTACAAGCTTTCTAACAGTGTTACTAAGAGGGACTTTACACTTGAAACTTCTGGTTTACCACTTGTCTTGTTTTATCATTTAGCACAACTAAACCTTGTTAAACCAAGTATCCTTTTCCAGTTATTCACTCAGTGCCTTGCTGGCAAAGGAATCGCTGCTGTCACAAAGTTTGATTGCTGTGAAATATTACAGCAATCTGTCCAGGCTCTGCACATATACTTCAAATTCTGTCAAGCCTGACTTGTCCTGGGAAATAAACCTTTCTCCTGAAGATAAATCTACAGTACTCTTAAAATAAGTGGTTGATGAGTTTATTTAAAAGTGTTTTTCAAGGTCTGAGAAGTTTACATCCATGTAGCCTGAAATACTATACATTTAATATGTCACCAAAATCCTACAAACCTGAATGAATGTCTGTTAAGTAGAACATACAGTGAAAATTTACCTTCATGAACTACATAAATGTCAGCTAACTGAAAATCTATAAAATAGGCCACTGTTTATGTTTAGTTAATCTTCTAGATTGCTCTTGTTCTAGTTTTTCGTACAAGACTGTTCGGCATTAAGATGAATCTTATACACAGTACAAATATATGAGGAAGTTTTGCTCTTAGTACTTGCTATCCTGCTCTATTACTAATTAACAATAAATTAAATTAATTTTACTTAAGTGAAGTCTGTTTTGTTTGTGGCAGCAATTCATAAGCAATCTTCTGATCCATATCTTGACCACAAGTCTTTCCATTACATTTTCTAACTTGGTCCTGCAGAGGAGAAGGAGTGAAAGAGCAGCTTGGTAAGCATCTGAAAACCAGCTGAGCCCAATATCTCACTCATGTCAAAACTTGTGGGTCAGTTTTTCCATTTGCAAAAATAGGTAAAAATGTTAGGTTGTCAATGAACCTCTGAGATCAATGCCTAATTTCGAGTATTGCTGTTGAATTACATGAACAATATTTTGCAATCTTAGAAATAAAACATATGAATTCTTAGGATTGAAAAAAAGTCAGTAAACTCTCTACCTCCAGGAGGAAATTATATACTGCTTCTTTTTGTTTGTTCTTAATGACATCCATGAGACTATTTTGTTACAATCTTGCTTACTTTGTAGCTCTAATTCAGATTAAGTGATGAGCAATGGCTAAAGTGGTGAGGCCCAGGAGTTCCGGAAAAAAAAGAGTGTTTCTCCTTTTCTGTTGTTTTTGAGGTCAGATTTTCATCTATACTAAGGTATTATAACATTTTCCTAACAAATGAGGAAACTCTAATGTGTCTGATTTACTCTTTCAAGGGTCAAGTGCAGAGAGGTTTTTAACATCTCTGACAAAACCCTGTCTGCCTTAGTGACAGAAATTACACAAAGACAGGTTTACATCCAATTAGAGGCTGAGCAACTTACTCTGTTTGTAACTCAACTCCTCAGCTGAAAAATGGAGAAAACCTTCACTGTTTCAAAGGATATTTAAAAGCTACATATTATGAGATGTAAAATAAATAACAACTTCATGGGAATAATTTGTGACAGTGACTGTATAGACTGACCGTGAGCAGTGAATTGGTAATCATTTGCTGTAAGGAGGGTTCTGATCATCCTGTGTGATCTGTGGATGCTTTTGGAACCAGATAAAATAATCTAATATGTTACCTTCCCAGAGTAAACTGGCATGCAGATTTTTGCAGAAGCAGACAATGTGTAAAGCAGGATTTGAAACCTCTCAGTCTTAGCCTTACAGTCTGGCATTTTAGGAAGGAGCTTCATTGGTTCATTATATATAAATTATTTGAGCTGTGGAACAAGAAATAAACTTTTGGTAAACATGACTTCATTAGTCATAATGAAATCTTCCATTTTTTTTTTTTTTATTTTGAGAAGGATTACTCTTCTAGACTTTTAAGAAGAATCTGAATTCCATGAAGTAAGATTTAAACAGATGAATCACAAGGCATGTATAAGCCATGGACATTTCCATGTGACTTATTTTGCTTTTAGAGAGCTCATTAGAAATAAAAAATATTTTATTTGTCTTTATTTCTTAAAAACAAATTGGATATTATGCAGTATTATCTCTTTGTTTCATTTTTGTAGGGAAAAAATTACATTTTTTATTTGCTTATGATTAGGAGGGAAAAGGAAACAAAAACAAATATTTTTTCTTGCAAGTGGAAAGAAAATAAACAAAATTTAAAATTTACTTTTAAAAAGGTACTTTGTTGTACTCTGCAGTTTAAAAAAACCTGCAGAGTACAGCAAAATACCTTTTTAAAAGTAACGGTTTCAAAATCAACAACCAAAAGAGAGTGTCAAAATACAATTTTAAAAGTTGCTACTTAATACCTACCTATTATCTGTTTTTAAATTACTGCATAAATAATTCAAACTAAATTATTTCAACAGCCTCTAGCTCCATTTTCACCTGAGTTCTCACAAACCTAAATCAGACTGTATTCAACAAGTTTATTTACCACAAAAGAAATATATTTATTTCTGTAGATAACAGCATTACTTCTACTTTTTTACTGCAAATTCAAGCTTCTTTATATTTTTCATTCAGCTTATAGTAATCCATTTTTATGATGCCGATTTTTCAATAGCTTTTGGGGAAACACTGTTAGCAATTATGTAATGCAGTATTACATTGGTTTCCCACACTCACATCTATTCTACAGGGCATGTAAAAATAATTGTATTTTTCCATGGCAGAAAGTAAAAGAACAGATCCATTCAGGGTTGTTTTTCTGCTAGTTTGTTGGTTTTGATATAGAATTGCTCAGATTCTATGAAATGTTAAAATACATTTCATAGAATCATAGAATCAAGAATGGTTTGGGTTGGAAGAAATCTTAAAGATCATTTAGTGCCAACTCCCCTGCCATGGACAGGGACATCTTTCACTAGACCAGGTGTCTCAAAATCACATCAAACCCTCCCTTGAAAATTTTCAGGGGTGGGCCATACACAATTTTTCCAGTCCTCACCATCCTCACAGTAAAGAATTTCTTCCTAATATGTAATTTAGGCCCACCCTCTTTCAGTTTGAAACCATTCCACCTTGCCCTGTCGCTACACTTTTTTGTGTAATAGTCCCTCTCCTTTTTTTGACTCCCTTCAGGTGCTATAAGACTGCAATTAGGTCATCCCAAAGCCTGTTCTTCTCCAGGCTGAACAATCCTAATTCTCTTGTCTTTTCAACATAAGAGAGGTGCTCCATCCCTCTTATTGTCTTGGTGGCCTCTTCTGGACTCACTCCAACAGGGCTCCTGTGCTGTGGACCCCAGAGCTGGATGCAGTGCTCCAGGTGGGGTCTCTTTGATTGGCTTCATTTGGACTTTCAGTTACTGAGAGTTTCTCTTGACAAAAATGTGCAGAACACTAAATCTAGAGTGTATGATATACACAGGAGTCCTGACTTCACTGCTATCCTAGTGGATACAAGATTCTGTATTCTTTGGTGTACTATTGTCCATTGCCCCCTCAAAATTCTGCAAAAGACTGGACTCCAGAAGTTGGGTGATAAAATAAATTATCAGTGTGTTCCCTTCATTTAGTACAATTAGCCTCTGAATGTGTTAATTTCTTGCCTGAAATTGTGCTTATACTGCTGAATATTCAGACTTCTCAAGTCATATTGTAGAATAGTAGAGATTTAAGTGATAGCTTAACTTAAACTGCATATTAAACTTGCAAAAGAAATATGAATGTTTCATTTTATGTTCTAGTGAATGTACTTAAGTAATGTGTCTTTGTATGTAAAGTCAAAATGAATGAATAATTTAATGCTGAACTGTGCCGATGTCTATTAGACATTGGTGAACAAGAGTTTGAAAGGAAATGGGAGGTATTTATGCAGTAACTATATTTACAAATACAGAAAACTATTTCTGCTATTCTGCAAATGGTGATTTAATGCAGCTATGCAGCCTGTTCATTCAATACTACATTGTGACCTGCACTAGTCTTCACTAGACAGTAGTAAAAAGTACAATCACTCTTTTTTTCTGCCAAGAAAGCTAGAAAAGAGCTCAAAGAGTTCATCCATTCAGCTTCTGCTGTATAGAGCCAGTACAGCTGTACTAGCAACATGGATCTGTCAAAAGACCTGATGCAATTTATTTCTTTATAGATTGACAAATAGATGATTGATAGATAGATAGATAGATAGATAGAAGTAAGAAACAGTGGGTACATTAAATGGGTTGGAATTTGATAATAAGACAGCAATAGAATAAAATCCAACTGTCAAGAGATCTAATTTACACCAAAATAAATGCCCAAACCCAATCTTTTTTCTGCTGTTTTTATTATAAAGTAGGCTCCAGAAGGCAGGTTAGAACAGATTTTGGAGGCAGAATAGTCTGCCATGTGGCAAAAAAAAAAAAGCAACCACACCACTTCCAAGCTGTCTTTGAGCTGTGTGGGTCTGCATTTCTTCTCTGTATTTTATGGCTGTCACTACCTTTGTGTTCTTTTGCAGTTGTGGGGCCCATTTCCATCCACCTTTACTGTTTAACTGAAGGGTGAGCATTTTTTGTAGGAGTCCTACTATGAAATAACTTTTTAATGCAATGTTCTCAACTGATTTTTCCTGTGTTTATTTGGTCAGAGGGGTAGGAGGGGGAGTTTAGTTGGTTGATTTTTGATTGATTGTTTGAAAGTCCTGTTTTCCTGTGTGGTCCAGTTCTGCATGTCTGTTTGAAGAAGTGGTCTTTCTGCATGCAAACATCTTTGGTTTATTAGAAACAAGTCACAAAATAAATCCCCAATGTTATACAGCATAAGCAGAATTTCCCAGAACTGAGAAACATGCAGTAGTGAACAGTGTTTCTCATGACTGTTGTTCCTCACAAGGTCTTATGAGAATAGTATTTGTCATACAGTTCAATGTTGCTAAGTAAATATTCATTTTATTGTTTTGATAAGCCAGCATCTGACTTGCTTTTTTCTTCATGCAAAGTACCCTAATTGTGTGTTATCTTTGCAAATAAATAGAATGTTAATTAGGCAGCCTTGTCCTGAATACCCACTTTACAACATTGTCTTTGGTTTTTTAATGATTTCAGTTACCAAAGTAATATCCTGAATACCCACTTTACAACATTGTCTTCGGTTTTTTAATGATTTCAGTTACCAAAGTAATATTTTCATGTGATGCTAATACTGAAGAAAAATTTGCATGTTGTTTTGTGATTCATCTGGAAAATGATAAAAGCATTTAGAATTACTCACAATTATATATCTGAGTAACTGGAAAAAAAGCAAGTTATTTGAGATAATCATTCTGCCTTGGTCTTTGGAAGACGTTGTCCAAAATGGAGCATTTAAAATCATTGCTACAGAAAGCTGTCCAATCTTTGTTGTAAAGAGCAATTTGACAAACTAGTATCATGACATGCATGAAAAAAAATTAGTTTGTATCTTGGAGTGGCTCTAAAAAACCATTTTAGTTCTATCTTTCATATAAAGAGGTCAGAAGATACCTCTAACTTTAATCACCATATCTCTATACATGCTCTTTTTCTCTTTTGCACAAACAAAATATGTTTCAAGTATGTGATAGGTTTTATTTGTCTCAAAGTGAAAGAGGAAAGCTAAAGCCTAACAAGGTTAAAACTGATCAAAGAAAAAAGCAGAAAAATCACAGAGGAATGAAAATCAGATTAAGCTCTGAAGCAGCAGGAGGAAGCTGCAGCAACAGCCATATTGTGAAGTGCCATAAAAAGTGGTGACACAAACAAAAAATAGTCTCCAGGAGTGGTGAGTGACACCAAGACTTTTACTGAAGTGCTGTAGGAGGATGCTTTAGAGTGACACTTTGTAAATGTCATATCCTGAATTATAAGGATATCTGTAGCTAAAGCGTAGTTTTAAAAAGCAACAGGAACTAGATCCTTCAAAAGACATTTGTTACTCTGTCAGAAATATTAACAGGGAAAATGTTGTACACATTGAAATAGCCCTTGTCCTTGTTTTTTTCTCCATATTTTTGTCTTCATGAGGAACTTTGTAATAGCACAGTTAGATATCTCTGCAGAAGCAGTATTTTAATAGATACAAGATTTCTCAGAAGTGACACTTTGAGTCATAAAGTGGAAGTTACTCAGAGAGTTAAACTCAGACAGTTAAACTTTGGACACGTATGAAGAAGAGATAAATTAATGGTGCATTTTAGAAAGGAAAAGCTATTCAAATTCAATTTAAGAAAGATTGATTGCCTCTTGTTCAAGCTGGGCTATTTGTTTTCCACTTCTGGACAAACACTGAAGAGAGTGTATTTAAGAATCCCTTAAAAAAAGAAAAAAATTATGCTGGAATATTAATTTTCATAAATAAGAGATTAAGTGCTGATCTCTGGAAAACATTTAGTCATCTATTCAATGAACTAACTTTCATAATAAAAAATACTGATCCAACAAAACAGCTTTACATCTAAAGTCACATCCATTGAGAGAAAAAAGGACAAAATTAGAAGCATTCAGTTAGCATCTGAAAAAATAAAGAAATTTTTTTAAGAAATATCTCTGAAGGATAATTCACATTTTTGATTTTCAAAATGATGGATTTATGAAAGAAATGATAAGTCTTGTTGCCATCATTTTTTCCTTGTCATCCTAAGTGTCAAAAGTGTGTAATAATTTATGCTACTGATGCTAACTTTCCACACTCTGAGACTGTTGACTTGTTAAAACTTGTGTTATAATGCATTTTTTGATCCCTCGTGGGCTGTACTGTTGGACCACTTGCTTAAATGATGCCATGAGATCAGTAGGAGTAGGCAGGAAAAATGTATTTGGAGTCACACAATACTTGGTACTGAAGTTTTTATTATTCTTTTATAACTGCTATTTTGTCCAGGAAAATTTAAATGAACCACTATTATAAAAATTAATTTTAGAATTCTTTACTTATGTCTGGTAACTCAGACATTTAATGAAGTTTGGATGTAACCTTTATAATTAAAAAAAAAAAAGCAAATACATTAAAATTTAGTGCAGGTTGAAAAATGTTAGCATTTTGATAGTTTTTCTTAAAAAATGACCACTACACTGAGCTCATAACATGGTTCAGCAGTCCACTAATAAGAAAATATTTTTATGTTTTTATTTCAGAATGTTTAATTTTATATGTCTTCATTATCCATTTCCAAATTTTCTGATGTCCACACAAGCAGAAATTAGAAAAAAAACACTAACCAGAAGGGAAACATGACTGCAATTTTTTGAAAGGTAGAAAAGAAGCCCCAGGGAACTACAGACCAGTGAGCTTGGTAAGAACACGGGGCAGGTCCTTGGGCCAGCAATGTTAAGGCTCATGCAAAACAAGAAGGTCTGACATGTGGCTTCAGTAAAAGTAAATTTTGTCTGACCAACCAGATGGCCTTCCAGCATGCAGGGCCTAAACAAATTGACAGATGTCATCTACTTAAACTTCTGCAAGGCCTTTAAACATGTTCCCATATGACACCTTCATCTCCAAATTGAATTAGCAGGGTGGGCTATTCTGTGGGAGAGGAATTGTCTGTCTGATTGGAATGGAGCTTGGTGGCAAGCAGTGTCCCTTGGCCAGATGGGGCCCTGAGCAACAAGGTCTAGTGGGTGGCATCCATGCCCATGATGGGGCTTTGGAACTAGATGAATTTTAAGGTCCCTTCCAAACCAATCTATTCTACGATTTTGTGAGCTACCGAGATATTTGTATTGCAGTATGATTGCTGCCTAAATCTTGTTAGCATCTCCGCTAACACTAATAACAGTTTTCATTACTGTTTCTTTCTCCCTCTTCCTTTGCAAGATGTCAGACATAGGGGACATCTTCACAGACACATTATGTGAGTATGATTCCTCAAAGGCCCTGTGAAGAATTAATCAATAATTAAAGACCACATACTCCATTGAAAAGTGAGCCTTACAGACTCAAAGGCTTGTAGAACCTTTCTGAATAGATGTCCTACTAATATAAAGTAATTTTTCTGTAAACATAATTCTGTGTTTGTAAGGCAAGGATGATCTGTCATTCCAGTAGGACATCCTCAGAAAATATCTTTTCTCTGTCTGCCTCATAATCAGATTAACTGTAAACAGATCACAATCAGCTGAGAAGTAAAGACTTGAAGAAGTACAGATTTTTGCTTAATTTGCTCTATGGTTATTACAAATATAACAAGTCTGTACTTCAATTCACATAAAAATATAGTTTTGTCGCTCCACTCTCAGAAAAGCAGTACATGATCAGCCTATTCTGAAGGTTCTTTTGTATTTTCTAGATTTTTCCCTAACAAACATTCCCCACTAAAATTGACTAGAATAATTAATAGGCACCAGTGTAGTAGGTACAGGGATGTACCATCTGAGCACCCAGGAAAGGCTTAGGGGAGCAAACAATGCTGCTAAGCAAGAATAGTTAATATATTGCTTTCATAAAAATATTTTTTAAAGATAGTTCATATGGTAGGTCAAAAACACTCTGTCATGAATGAATCTTACCATGTGCTCATTAAGCACGTGCAAACATGAGAGGCTCAGGTCCATGAACCCTCTTGCTGTAACTAATTGCTAGGTTTCAAAACTAAAACTCCTCAGAAGGCTCACAGTACCTGGAAGGGATAAAAGCACATTCTTATAGTACATATTAAAGTGAAATTAAAATATTTAATAAGATACTTGGAAAAATGGGTTTCTATGGAAAAATTGATCAATAAAATCTGAGACTCTCAGCTGTATGGAAGAGCTTCAAATTTATCTGAAATCTCACAATAAATGTATTTTTAACAATAAAAAATTTCAGCAGGAAGATATGCTAAGAACTGCTGCTACACAGATAAAATGCATAGTACTTAATGGTGATGAAAACAATGTGAAATTGACATTCCTAAAACTAATTTTAAAAATCACGAATATTTATAATGAAAGCTTGAGAAGGTCTTTGAAAATATTCTTCATTATATTTCTAATCTTTTCTATTTCTAGCAAATGAGACATTTATTTCCCATTATATCACCCATCTTTAATCAAAGGTGTATTCATTTTCCTTTTCTATCACTTGTCATGAGAGCTTTCTATGCCTGCTCATCAACTGGCATTTCTTGGCATTTCAATAAATTGGTCTCACCAGTTTACATAACAAAAGTATTTTGTCCCCTAATGTTCAGCAAATGTGTCTTCAGTTCTATTACATAAGGCAGATAAATCTCATTAACTTACTTGATTTGGTATGAAATCCTCATACTAGTGTATTTTTCTGCCCACACAATACTTCAATAATAAAATCATTCTAGTTTAAGTAAAAGAGCAATATATGTCCTTCTACATTTAAGCAGCAGTGTCTGAGCAGCTAAGACTCAGATAAAGAATGTAAGATGCAAACCAAATTGCAATAGTGGCATTTTTAATTTGTTTGCTGGAAAATAAAAAAGTCTAAATGTTAAAATATTTACTGGTCAGTAGAAAATGAACAGTTTCTAAGCTATGTGGAAAGGCTAAGGACAGTGAAACCTCTGGTTATGCAGAAAATGCATTGATTCTTAGAAACTAGAAAAACCCTTCAGAATGGAGATTGAGGAAAATTACTTTAACATAGGCAACTAATTTTTAGAGATACTAAGAAGATAAAACCTACTCAAGGCTTTTACTCACACATTTATCACTATTTTGCAGAGTTTGAAAGAAGAGCAGTGTAACAGCCAAGGGACTGAAAATAATACTCAGTGAACCTTTTCAAGTAGCTAGGTTTTGTGATCATTTGGTTCATCTGCTTCATTAATTAATCTACAAAGTTACTGCTGAAGTTGTCAGAAGGAAGAAAAGTTAGCCTCCTATTTTTAAATAGTGAACGAGTGTCTCTTTATAACACAGTAATTAGCAACATGCTGTGCCCTCTGACTAATGATTCAAGCTTTTCCCATATGGACCTCCAGAACGTCAGTGGCTTTTCTGCCAACCTGCAATTCTGCTAAGCAACGATTCCCTCATGGCCGGTCTGGACACACAAGCCACCTCTCATCTGCCTGTCCAGCACCTGGACATTGCCACCTGCCCAAGGGAGAGAGGCTCTTGCTCAGAATGTGTCCTGTCATACACCATGTACTGTGAAAGGACATGATGGTCATTCCCCACATCTTTTTTTTTTTTTAAGTAAAGATGAAGAAGCTGAAAGAAGCAATAGTGATAGAGCTTTTTTATTTTCTTTGCTTTTTCAAAGCCTTTCATATCAACTTCATTTAAAAAATTGTAATCAGTCCTCATAGTATGGAGTAACTAGGACTTTTGACAATACCTTCTGATTTACTTTAACTCCATTATAAAATGCACTATCAATTTTACTGCCTGCTCTTAAAAGTGTGAAAAATATTTTTGCAATAATTTATTTTAACCTCTTTCAAAATTGACAGTTTCTTCATTAAAATTGATTAAAACATTCAGCTAAGCAAAGCAAAAATTATTACAGGAATTACCTGATGTTAATTAATGTCAGAAAAATATTAGTTCATAAATTACCTAAACCCAGGAAAAAAAATCAGAATTATTATATCTCACCACATTGATCTCTGGGACATGTTTTAATTTGAGATTTTTTTTGCTTGAATGAAACTTTAACATATTTCTCTTCCAAAGTGGTGCAAAGGTGGTTAGTTTTAAACAACTCGAATACTGAGAAAATACGAGATTTAGCCCTTCTACCAGTCTGTGACACTAAAATGAATTTAATGGTAGCATATGCAATTGTGTTTTCAAGATATCCTCCTGAGTGTTTTATTCTTAGTTCAATTAAATTTCAACATTTTCTTGAGGTGTTTTTTTAAACTGAAACTGAACTTACACAAAAGACATATACACAAAAAACAAATATATTTATTTTCTCAATTGTCAGATATTTTTGGATAAGGAAAAACTTACATTTGATTATTTGATCAGTGTTGAATATTGTGAATAACTAACTTTGAAATGAAAAATAGAAATTAAAAAGTTTAATATATGCACAATTATTTTAAATGCTAAATTCTTTCCAAACCATCTCTTTGTATCATGCTATTTTAGTGCATATAGTATTCTTTACACATCGCATACTTTTCAAAAAGTGCCTAATAAATGATTCATTATGCAAACATTTAATATTCTAGTTATACATAGGGTTTGTCTTATTATTTTGCTTCTTCACAGACTGATCGCAATAATCCCTATGCAGCTCACCATTTTTTAACAGTGCCTTATATGTCGCATAAACACATTACACTGATAATGGTCTTACAGTTGTGATTCCGAACTGGCGTCTTTCAAACTTTCCCTTTTTACTTTCTGGGCCAAACTATTGGCCTGTTGTATCAGATTAGGACTTAGAATCCTGTCCTGAGGTTCATAGAAGGATCCCATCTTTTTCTTCAGAAGGACAGCACAGATGGTGCCTTTTGTGTGATGCAGCCGTGCTGAGGCTTACTGGCCCTGCGCAGAACCTCCTTGTGCATGACAGACTGGCTGTGCAATAGCACTGACCATGCAGTCAGAACTGTCAAGATATTTGCCAGCCTAATCAGAGTCACTGTTCTAAACAAGCTTCTGGAGTGCCTTCCCCCAAATGGTTAAATACTTCTTGTTCCTCACCCATCACTCACAAAAATACCGAAAGAGAAAGAGATGAGAAAACCCATCAGGGACAAGCAAAAGCTTCAGGTCTGTGTGCACATGTTAAGCACATGACACTTGACAGCTGTCTGCAGAAAGCTGCCTCACGAGTACAGATCTAAACTGCTGGTCTTAGTAGAATGGCTTATCTTAAACGCCATGTGCTCTGCTGTGAAAGGAAGGTAAAGCCAGATTATTTCCTTTGAGGGGAATTGGAGGAACTAGTGTGCATGATCTTACATTCAAGGTAGTTCTGTTGAATACTTTTGAGTGTAGTAAAGAGGATAGCAGACAACTGAATTGCATAGAGATTGCCACATGAGGTCAAAGATCTGCTGTCTCTCTGCCCATATGAATTGGTGTATTTTTATGTGTAAACAATATAAGCCAGGTGGTCGGAGAAAGAATATAAACCTATCAAATATTTCCAAAGCTGTACTCCATGATAGAGAGAAAGGTTTGCTAATATTAATGGACTGAATCCTTTCTAAATTGAAGGAGCTGGTTTGGTTCCAGATCTAAGTAAATTTTATTTCTATTGTAACCTGTCTGTTAACTGAAACAGCCTGTCCCCAAAACACTCTGCTTATTCTTATAAGGATACCTTTAGTACTTTTGACATTGAATTCTTTGTTCATTTAAAGTGGTTGCTTTACCTACAAACAGCTCAGAAATAGGAAAGTTAACACTAGAAATGGAGAGCTCTTGAGTTTGTCTCAAAATAGCGAATAACAAGTCTGTATGAGAAATGTACTTGAGAAACATACCCTTTTTGCCGCACGTTCTGGTTGCTATAAACCTGCTTGATTTGAAGGATAAATGCAAATCATTCTGTTTGATTTGCACACAGATCCATTGCAAGACTATACAATTTCAGCTAGAAAGTGAAATATTTTTTTATTATACGTAGTTTATTATTTTTATTTTACATAACTTCGTAATTAAAGTAAAACTAAAATTACAGTCTGCAACTAGGAGGAATCAAAAAATCCGACATGGAGTAAAGTACACAGTCCTGTACACATATCCTGTATGTGATAATATGCACATGATGCAAGAACAGATCAGCACTGTCAAGGTGGTCTAACCTGAAAAGATCAGCCTTTCTTGGCCAGAATATTTACCCCCCCAGAAACAATGTATCTAGACGTGATGTCCAACAGAGTGGAGTATGCTGAAGGCAAATTTTCAGTTTTCTTGGGCTCCCTTGTTAAAGAACTCTGGAAGCTACATCTTAACCAAAAGACAGAAGCATCCCATGTAATGGATCTCAGGAGTAAGTGTAAGACCAGAGGAATCATAAATCCATGGCTTCATTGTTGTGTTTAATACTTGGAGTTTAACTGTCACCAGATAAGTTGTCTGGTAGCTGAGAAGAAGTACATTTGGAGTCTTGGGAGTTGCTTTTTTTCTTAGTCTCTCCGGAAACTTCCACCAAGTTTCCAATGATACCAGCTGCAGTTCTGGTCTTTCTCTTACATGCCATGCTTATGAAACTAAGCGAATTGATAGTGAAAACTTTAGTAATGAGTTCCTACTTGTTTACTTAACGTTAAAATAAAAACCACTGTTATGTTTCTTAGTATTTAAGTTATGTAAACAATTTCTACTATTTGATAAGAAATTGTGTCTAAATTGTAATATTACCTATTTCAACTGATATCTATTTAATAGTCTTGTACTTTAGAGGTAAAATATTTCACATAACAGGGGGATACTCTTACCAACAGAGGTACATGGTAGGAAAAGCTCCTCAGAGAAGAGCTGTTGAAACAAGTGACAACAACATAACACACTGGAGGTTATGCATTAAGCCACTCTCTTCTAAACAGAGAAACTACAAGCATCTCTTCCCCTTCACAAGCCAAGAATCTATACATCTTGTTGCAGGAAGGATTTCCACTGTATTTTGTAGACACAGAAAAGTGTATTAACTTTGTTTGATGTTTTGTTCTCTTTTTTCACCTAGTGATGAGCCCTAAGCCTGTACCCATATCAGAATTTTCCTGCCAAATTAAAGGCTAGGCTTAAAGATATGTCTTGGTTTGGAAAGGCAGGTATCTGCCAGGTAGAGCTGGAGTTTCCCTTGCAATGGAGAGTGCAAACCCCCTCCCTCCAAATTATTATAATTTTGCAATTAAGGGGGTTTTCAGGCAAAGATATGGGAATAGGAATAACTGTTCTTTACCTGGAATATTAAAAATAAAAATGTACAAAAACCCGCATGCAAATAAACAGACAAAAAGTCCTAGAAACCCTGACAGAGTCAGAATACAACCTGACACCCTGTTGGTCAGGGTGTAGGTAGCAGTCCAAATAAGTCCTCCTGGAGTGACAGATGTGATTCTGTTGGATTGGAGATAATCCTGTAGAAGGGTCCAGTGGTGCTGAGATGG
>VWYN01013728.1:1619-21486 GCA_013400075.1 Hippolais icterina | reverse complement strand
AAATAGAATACACATTTTTGGTTACATACTGGAACCCAAGATATTATCCACTCCTTATTCTATTACCATCTATATCATACCAAATCAATGAACTCTAACCCAAGACAATATACCCTTTTTTTGTTTTGTTTCGTTAGTCTGGCAGATATGAATGGATTCCATATACAAACCATGTGAACCCAGTTCAGTTCTGATAAGGAAAAAAAGTGATAAGCTAGTCTATTATGAGTAACTCATAATGTTAATATAATAACAGAAAGCCAATTATTATTAGATCAGGAAAAATAAAACAAAATGTTAAATTATTACAATGCAACCATTTATCATCCACCCAGGCATAATATAAACATATGCCCTGCAATCTATTATTCCTAATGCTTTAAAATACTGCTCTTAGGAGAAGGCAAAAAAAAATTAATAGTGCATGAGAGTATTATTAGCATGAATTTCCTAAAGGAAGAAGCATGCCAAAAAACCCATTTTTTAAAAAAAGTCTACTTTTGAAAAATTTCCTGTAATGTGTTCTTTTAATACTTTAATATCTAATTCATTCATTCATTCATTCATTCATTCATTCATTCATTCCTGCATTCATTCCCTCACTCACTCTGGTTTGGTCTAATTTGAAGGTAAAGAGGCTGAGGAGTGGCCTTGTTGCTCTGTGCAGCTTCCTGAAGCAGAAGATGTGGAGAGGAGGCACTGAGGTTTTCTACTTGAGATCCAGTGACAGAACACATAGGAATAACACAAAACTGTGCTGGAAGGGTTCAGCCGTAGAGATTGGGAAGCATTTCTTTACTGAGAGGGTGGTCAGACACTAGAAAAGGCCAATACCCCAAGCTCCGAGGTGTTCAAGATGTATCTGGACAGTGCCCTTAAGAATGTGCATTAATGTCTGCAGAGTCCAGAAGTGCTCAGGCAGTTGGACAAGGTGAGCTTTGTAGATCTTTTGCACCTGAAATAGTCTGTTCTGTTCTAGGCTATGCTGTTCTTCATATACAACTACATTTAATCAATGTAAGTAAGCCATAGATAGGTTCACATGCACACATGTACATATAAAAAGGAAGTGTTGTATTATGGCTTGTGCACCAGTGAGTAAAAAATTGTAACTACAGGCCTTGTCTGAATGCACATTTACTGGAATACAGTGTCAGTTTTTAACCAAGACTAAACTAAGTTTAAATCTCCTTTCTAGCCTTTAGCTGAATCATTGCAGTAGCACTTTAAAGCATAGGTTAGGGGTGTTTTTCTTTCCTTTGAAGTATCTAAATTATATGATTCTTCCATTGATTTCACTAATTTAATGAAAAAATGATGAAAAGATTATGTAATTATTTACTCCTATGGCATATTTGGCACCTAACAAGGTTTTGACTCTTTCTGTTAAAATTATTTCCGTAAATAAATTGTAACTGAAATATATATACTTTTAGCTTTCAGATATGAAATAACATGAAAACAAGAAAAACCTACTTATTTAAATTTCTGAAAGGCAGTGTGTTTCTGTCTGCTTGATTGACCTGCCTGAAAGAGCAAACTGCCTTAGAACCAGCCTAGTCTACTTATTCCTGACAGTTTCTATTCACTTTCCACAATACTTAAAATATGTTTAATTGAAAATAAAGGAAATTATCATGAAAGCTTGCTTATTCTCATTGACATTTTAAAATTAAGTTAGAATTATCTATGTAATTATCTACGTACAGTGTCATAAAATGACATCAGGAGGCTGATGTAGAAATGAGTAGGAATGCAATGTGGTTTATAGCTGATGCATTAAAAAACAGCTTGGTGCACATTGTTTCCATCCAAGGAAAAGCATGTAAAAGAACTTCCTCTTAAAATAACAAGCACTTGGCTAACTATATCCAGCAAAAACATCAGAGATGGAGGAATAAACTTTAGATATTTCTTATCAGAAATAATAATAAAATCCTAATAATAATTTTCTTTCTTCAGGAATGCTGTTATGCACTGCAATGAACTTTCAAAATCTTGGTTCAAAATGAAAAAGGATTCATAAGTTTTGGGACCTTTCCTATAATTCTTACCTTAGAAAACAGAAACAAAAGACAACATTTTCCTATGAATGAAAAGCTGATCAGGAAATTAGATAAAACCATGGAAACAGAAAAGAGAATCAGGAAAAATAATTTACTAATTAATGTCCAAACTAAAATTCTATATATTTTTCATGGAACACAATCTTAATCTTCATCTTCATCTTCATCTTCATCTTAATCTTAATCTTAATCTTCATCTTCTAAAACTTTCAGATACACAAATTAATGTAAGATTTTTAAAACAGAATATATGTGCCTGTGGTCTTGTAGGGATATTACCCATTCATTATTTTGAAAACTGTTGCTCAGTAACAGAAGTGTTTGTCAGGAGTGAGGATTTTTTATATTTACTGAAAAAATATTAAAGGTAGGCTGGGATTAGAATTATGCAACATATGAAAGAATTCACAGGTAAAGGGATCTGTTAATGACTGACAAGAGAATCTCAGCTATTTGTAACTGTTATTTATTCAAGACATAAAAGCCATGTTCATGGAGTTTATTCTTTCTAGACTGATAAACAAAAGTTGTTTCAAAGCTATTAAATTGTTTATGCACACCATTTTGAGAAACATAAATAATTCAACTGTGGTGGCATCAAGTTCCAAGATACAAGAATCCCTAATGCACCACATCACCTTGGACAGAGAACTGGTATAGAGCATGTGTCTGCAACTTAATGGCAAAATAAATGCTTCATCACATTAAGATATTTTTAACTAACTAGCCTGACCATTGATATTAATAGGGCTATGGAGAAAATCCTTCAATAATTCCCTGCATTATTTCAGGATTCATCTGTTCTATAAGTGCAATACAGTGACTGTTACAACTAACCAAACAAAACAAAGCAAACACCAGCTACTGAAATACTCACATTTCAACTCTCAGTGTTCTCCTTTGACATATATTTGGCTTTCATCCAAATCTGTGTGATGGCTTCCACAAGTTGCACAAATATCTAAGATTGGAACATTTATCCCTTCATCTTTATCTACCGAAAAAGGATTTGAAAGCTATTGGGGTGGTGAGGGAAGACATAGGGAAGTAGTGAATGCTCAAAAGATATGACTATAAAAATCCTTATTTCTCTGAAAAACTAAAATAATATTGAAAAATATTTTTAAAAAATCATATTATTAAACTTTTCTGCAGTTATGGTCCTTAGTAAAAGAACTTGGAGTTTTTTATGAAAAGAAACAAGAAGAGCAATTTTTACATCAATGTAAGAATCTTAGTACAGCTGACCAGTTTATTAACGACAATATTTCTTTAAGTACAAAAAAACCCCTCAAACCTTCCCCAGTGACAATTCTTTTGGCATTTTGTGCTACAATATTTTCTAGCATCACAGGTAATAGTAAAAACACAAAATGCCATATACAGAACAGAACAAAAATTACGCAGGACTGAACACTCAAAAATTACTAGAACATAATGCAGCATTTTTGTTAAATTTTTGGTACACTTTGGAAACATACAAAATAGTTGATTTCTTTGAAATTAATCCAGCTTGTATTCGCACATCACTAAATAGCAGAGAGTGGCAAACATCAAACTCTGAAAACTCAGCCTTTCATCCCATTTTTCTGAAAAAACCTAATTCCTGTTAAAGAATGCTGAGTAAAAACCAAATATATTCTTTATTCAATTTAGTGAAATTAAAATACATAAGATATTGTTAAAATAATTTTTTGTGCAGATGTCTAAACAGTGAAGTCAAAGTCATGTATTGTTTAGGCTGGCTATGTAACTTTTAATTTCCTGATGAAAATCATAAATCAGTGTGACTGAGCATTTAACATTGTTTTTTTAGAAATAAGTTCCATGTCAGAAAATCTTATCTTTCATCACACTGTATGAAAAACAATACATTAAAAAAAATACTAATAAAAAGACCAAAATAAAGCAAAAACTAGAATGCAGAATTTATACTACTACTGCCTTCAACTGCATTTTTTTAAAGCTGACCATACAGTAGAACAATAGCTGTGGCTATTTTAGGAAACAATACTGGATGTACTTTTTAATGACCATTTTTGTATAATTTCTCAATTTCTCTCACTTAGTAAATCATAGTTGGTAAACAATAAAGAGTAGCAAACCTTCAGAATCCCTTTCTGTTCTTCCTGAGAGCTCCAAAATGCTGAAGTCTTCATTCAATTCCTCTGCCATCAATGAGGTTCTGATAATTTCTCTTTTCACAGTTCTGCACCTCTGTAACTACATATATAAATTCAGATTACTTATGTAACTGCTTTATGTTAGCCACAAAACATGATTTAAAATGTCGTATTTTCATGGAAAATAAATTAAATTGAATCTTTGGTGGTGAGATGGCTTGGGATTTAGTAAGGGCACTGACATTTCTGGTCCTCTTTTAGAGACTGTAGTGAGACTAGTCAGCACTGAGATTCTAGGAAACAGAAGTTCCATGATGGATAAACTTTCTAAGCACACTCTAAAGAAATGTAGAAAGGATATGTTTTGTTTATTATGGCATACACTGTACTAAACTTGAGGATTATTTGAGATGCGACTACAGCACTGATACTTGACCATATTAAACCCCTTTTTGATATGTGGTCCCCCACATCAAGAGGGAAAAACATTCTGCCTAGATTTCCTAGAGCATCCTCTCTACAAATGCATGATCCCCTGTAAAAGAGCTAGGAAACCAGGAATGGCAATACTGAAGCCAATCAGACATGGGTATGTATGCATGTACGCTGCGCAAACCTAGGACCATAAAGAGGCAATCTCTCACTGTTACAAATGTGAATTTAATCTTCCTGGAAGCATAACTGATGGCACCACAACAAATCCCAGCCTTTCCTTCTTTATATAACCTCTGCTGCTGAAATTGTATCTGTAGATACAGCCATAAAAATGTTGTAGTGTCATTAATAATATAACAGGAGAAAGGGTTTCATTGCTCCTCAAAACTATCAGTTCACATCCAATGAAGCAGAGCAGTTGATAATGTGCATGCAGACTAACGAAACATAGAAAATATCTCTGCTCATGAGATCCTGACAGCCTGAACAAATTTTAATTAACAATTATTTTCTTTGTGCCAAGACGTTATTGTATTTTTCTTCGTGACAACACGAGCAGTTGAGAGAACCGGGGTTCTTTAGCCTGAAGCAAAGGCAGCTCAAGCGTGACCTTATCTCTCTCTACAACTACTGGAGAGGAGGCTGTAGCCAGCAGGGGTTGGTCTCTTCTCCCAGACCATCAGTGACAGGCTGAGAGGACATAGCCTCAAGCTGCACTAGGGGAAGTTCAGGTTGTACACCAGGAGAAATTTCTTTACAGAATGGGTTTTTAACCATTGGAACAGACTGCCCATGCATGTGGTGGAGTCACTGTCCCTGAAGGTGTCCAAGAAGAAACAGTACATTGCACTTAGTTCTGTGGTCTTGTTGGTTGGACCTGACGACCTCAGATGTCTTTTCCAAATGAAATTATGCTGTGATTCTATGTGATTTATTTTACTAAAATATATCATCAAGCAGAATATATCTCATTCATAAGATGTCTCATTTTGCATTAAAAAATACTTTCTTAAAAACTGTTTCTCAGTGTCCTTTAGATATTTTATTCTCTAATTACTATTTTTCATAAAATTACTTTTTCAGTGAGTTTACTAATATAACCATATGGACAATTTCAATATTTTAAGTGTCAAAATTATATCTTCATTTCGTTAATGCTCAGAGGGGAAGCAATCTTTGCAATCATCTGGTCCCACCCTTACCTTAGAATAGGGCTAGCTTCCCTGTTAGAAGAGGTTGCTCATCAGCTTGCCCAGCTGAAATATGAACATCTCCAGGGGCAGAACCTCCCATATTTCCTCTGGTAATATGTTCCTGTGCTTAAATAGCTCCTCGACATATTTCCCCTGTTTCTTCTCCTCCTCAAAACCTACAAAGATTTTTGTTTAGTTTTCTTTTGATGCGCTTTATGTCACTTGTCTCCTGTGTTTTTTCTGTACCCATCAGGAGAGTATGGCTTTTGTCTTCTCTACAACTGTTCATCATAAATCTGTATACAGCAGGTGGATGTCCCCCCTGTCCTCAGATTTTCTGTTCTCACAATAACCAGATGCACTTTTCAGGCTGTTCTAATGCACCATATGCTACAGATCTCTTACAAGTCTTGTGCTGCTCTGCTGAACTCGTTTTCTCAGTACTCTTGCCATGGAGTGCTACAAGTGCACCAGAATCCCACACAAAGTCTCACAAGTGCAAAGTCACTTTCATTCTCCATTTTTTCCTAACCCAGGGATGCTTCCTGTACTTTAAGATCTAATCACTGTCCTTGTGTTAGTTTAGCCAACAGTCACATATGGGATATAACCTGTTCTTTCTTTCCTGTGGTCAGCTGTGTCTGCATTAGTAGTGGGGTTGGAAAGTCAGGTTTCTGTACTTGCTCTGAAATACCTTTATTCCTTTACCCTGTCCACAACAAAGCTCTTCAAAGTCTACCTGGACACAACACAATCCTTGCTCCATTGCAAGATCAAGTGACCTTTACACATTTGGAAATTGGCAAATGAACAAAAGAGCTCTTTTCCATTACTAAGTCTGATACCGTGATCCCTCTCCTATCCTCCATAGAACATGACTCCTTGTGAAGAACAGAAATGCATGACTCAACCTTGCCAGTCTGAGACCTGGTAGTCAGTAGCTGAGTTTAAAGGCCCAATAAGATATAATTAAATGGTAAATATTGTTCTTTCTTTACCTTTTCTTAAGAAATCTTTAAAAACAAGGATGTTATACCAATACAGACCACTTTTTGTTACAAAATGAGAGCAGACATACAATAATACTACACTGTTATCATAAACTACTCAAAGGTAGGGGGTCCCTACCTTTGGGTAATAAAAGTGATACAGATTTAGAGTTTTCATATCATGGGACAATGTGTTTGTGTATGAGAAAAAATATTTTATATCTTCTGCAGCTAGCACTTTTGAAGTGTAATTAAGACTAAACCAATCACACTATTACTCTCTAAATCTATTTAAAAAAAAAAAAAAGGTAATTTTTCTTATTGAAACCTCTAAAAGGGAAGACTTCTAAAAATTAGGTGCTGCCAAAAATTTCAGTGTTGCTTTTACAATCTTTGGAAAAAACCCTGTTGGAAATGGATATGTTGCTCCTCTGCACAGTGTCACTCCTCTCAGTAGGTTTCTTCTATTATTTTAGTACATATGTAGTAATGAAAGCCTCCTGATAAGGTTCATGTGGTACAGAATATACAGGAAACTTCACAAAAGAGAAAGAAATCTCTGCTCCACTAAATGGTCCAAACAATATGAATCTGTTTTATTTTTGCTGCCAAAGCTACTCATAATCCCTTTTTCTAAGAGTTGCATGAGTCTTTCTATTCTAAAACCTCTCCATTTCTCTTCTATTTCCTTTCCCAGATCAGAAAATCATTGGCTGTGTATATTTCAGCCTGACAAAGCTGTTTTATTTTCACATGTAGATCCGTAATCAAAGGCATTTTACTTGAGAGATGATTCAAGTTAACTCCATGGTTCAAAACCACAAGACATCCTTGGTAGGATCTGTACAGTTCAACCAAGTGCAACTTCTCTCTGTGCAAGCCCATCCCAAAAAATATTTTGGATTCTAGTCAGCTCTAGCTAGCTTCATTTTTAACTCATGCCTTAATTTACCTCATGCGACATCATTCTTCTATTAGTAAAGACAAAAAAATTACAAGATGTCTTATAGTACCACCCTTATAGTACCACTGATGCTAGAGTTCCACTGGCTTTCTTTGCTTTACGATATTTCAATTTGTATTAAATTAATTCTCTGCTCCTCTCAGAGAGGCCCTGAGTAAAGCCCACAGTGTACAGTAATAAATTTAGAGGGCAAGGAATGGAGAGGAATTGCTGAAATGGTCAAATGGAAAGCAAACCACTTTTAAAAAAAAGTACAACCTTTTCTTTAGGAAAACATGCCTGAAACTGTAGAGCTTTGAGTGGTTAAATGTTATATACTCTTTTACTCAGCTTTCCTCTATAAAATGCTGTTCCGTTAAAGTAAAAGAAATCAAACCCCAAAATGGCAGCAGGTGATCTTGTTACATTAGAATAGTTTTTCAAGAAGCTTTATTCTTAATTCTTATCCTCAGATGTACCTGCTCTTTTCTTTCAAGGGACATAAAAAATGAAGATTTAACACCCTGAATATAGTCTGTAACATTCAGCATATGATATCTAGAAGCTATTATTTCAATATTAATTAGGTTTTTGGCAAGCATTAGGGATAAACTTCAGGTATGCACGCACGTGTTCCTTGCATTCCCTTTGTGCATTTATTATGTAAATTACATTTTCATGAAATGGAATTTTATGACTGAAAGATGTATAATTAAGATTCAAACAGAACCGTGCTCAGTTACAGATAATTCATGCTGACTAACTAGAGGACATTAATACTATATGAATTTATGTTGTATTTAGCTTTTGAAATATATTTTTCAAAGCCTTGGACAAACAATTCTTGTAAAATAAGAGCAATATAATTTGAATTTTGATGTCTTAGTCTAGTGAGGACATAGCTGATCATCATAGATAAAACAGATACTCAGCAGTGTTGATACTAGAATCAAATTTTTTTGATTGAAGAACATGTAAATGACAATGGTTAGGCAGAACACACCACGGTATGCAGAATAGCTTCAGTAGAAACACATTGACAGAAAAAAGAATTTTATTTGGAAAAGGTATCTTTAATTGGCTTAAAATCAGGACAGAAAGAAAGTCATCATTTTTCTCTTTGCAGTTAGCAAAAAAAAAAAAAAACCACGAAATCCAACCAAAAAACTTTATGGAGTTCAAAGTATGGACAGAAAAACAATTTTTCATCAATTAACTGTTCCTTGTTGTATAGCTGTTTTTTTCTTGCAAATGTGGAAAATTGCACTTGCTTTTTTAATGACAGAAGGGTGAGCCATCTGCACTTGAAGTTGAATATCAGATGTGAACAGGTGGTTGCTGTAAAAGAGCTTGTATCTACTAAACCCATACTGTGGCTTATTATGCAATAGCTTCTTCAAAGCTTTTAGTCCAGTGTAGACTCTACTACATTCTTCACACAGCTTAAAGAACAATCTCTAAATACTTTGTCATTTTCTCTCCACTCATTTGGCCTGTACACTAGAGCATGAAAAAGAATGTTGTTGCTAGGAAAACATATCATTGGAATAAATGCATGAAATCTATGTCTATATGAAACTATGGCAGAAAAGCAGGTCATCTTCTGTATTTTATGGTTGCATGCTAAGATGGAATAAAGCATCTTATAAATTTCACTACTCCTGAGGACATCAGTGGTTGTACTCTAAATCTCTTAAGTTGAATTCATATTGATTTTTTTGAGGGTAGGGAAAAGACTTCAGTTCATGTCATTACATGGTCAGGTGCAGTTTGAGTGACTTCAGTCATACATGTCAAACATATACAGGTTTCACTTCATTAGCCAATGTAGGTTCTTGAAAAGTAAAATGTATTGTCAAGTTGATGATGCAAAGTTCAACTTTCAGTCACTATTTGGGTCATTCTTTCATCTTAATTTCTCTTACCAACATTGTTTTAAGCAACACCTCTATGCTGTTCCATTCTCTGTTTCATACCTCTCTTAGAGCAGTGCACCAAGCTCGATGTTCCTCATCCTAGTGTGTGCACACAGTTAATCCCTGGTAAACTATTACCAGGATAAGTGCAGCGCTTTGTCTTTCCGCAGCACATTTTTCTACAGCACTTCACAAGCTTTCAGCACAACAGGGTATGTTTACTTTCAGTCTTTCTCTGACCTTTGTTGAAGGATGAAATCTGATTCATCTGATACAAATACCTGTTCACCCCCCCACACCTGCTGAATTGTGATTCAAGTAGATAGTAATTTCAGATTGTTCAAGCTTACTTACATGCTCTTTGGATTTGAAAGAAATCAGGAAATCTTATGTAGAACTAAAGAAATGTAATGTAGAACCACAGTCTGATTTGCTGTTATGTTGCCAGAGCAGTTTTATTTGTGTTATATTGATGAATGCAACTTTGCAAACTCTTGAGTACTTGTGATTTGCATGACGGAGTCAATGATCAGCAGTCAATAATTTGGGACACTCTAAAATCAGTACATTAAAGCAATGCAATTGTTCATTTATGTTCAGCTTGGTTTTTTAAAGTATGGAATCTTCATCGGGTGTTCTTTTAATGTAAAAGTGTCACTGCAATTAAAGGCATTTGTCCTTTTTTCTTATCTAACACTAGATAATGCTCAGTGAGGTAATTACAAATTCAATAAAAATTTAAAGGCAATTAAGATCTTTTCAAGGTGCACAAGCTCTTGTTAATCCTAAATTAGGGCAAAATTATTGCTAAAGACTAAACTTCTATACCATCATTATTCTTAAAACGTCAAATGTTAGATAAAAGGTCCAGAGATAAATCTCTGCCTGGCACTCAATCTTCCAGATTCTGCAGAACTTCAATGCTGGCAGCACAAAATTTGCTAGCTATTATTTTGTACTTGTTACCTGCTTGTTAAAAGCCATTACCAAGGTTTTGTCTAAAGTATTCTTTGAAAAGAAATAATTCTCCTTGACATGACAGAAAATATTAGAACAAATAAAATCCAGATGAGATTTCCTAATGCCATAATCAAAATGAAAGACATGGTTCTAATGTTCTTTATTAAATACTGAAAAAAAAAATCACTAAAACTTAGAAAAGAAAGAAAGCAGCTTCTTATGAAAAATATTGTGAAACATTTTGCTTTGAATTTGTACATACTTTCAGGGCACAACACTGTTTTTCAGCTAGAAGTAATTATCTCACTCAGTGACGTGTCAATTTTTAAGTTGAATCTAATTCTTAAATTGCCTACATAGGCTAGACACTACCTCTTTTTCTATAATTTTATGAGTTTGTTAAATTTTCCTAGTAATGTGTCACTGATTACTCTTTTTTAAAATTATTCTTTGCTAATCTCTTTAAAAGATTTTGTTTTTATTTATTACCAATGCTTGTATTAGCACTGTAGTGGAAATTTTTGAAGGGAGATTTTACCTGAGATCATATCAGAGAAAAGAGGCAATTCAAAAATAGGCTTTAAGAGTTACCTATGAAAGAAGAACAAGAGATCCCTAGTCAATTTACTTATCAGGGATAAATAAATATTGAAATGTTGTAAACAGAAAAAAAATAAGGACAAAGTATTTCTAATACATGTCTGGGGTTTATATATGTGTGTTTGTATATCTGTGTATACATGTGGTATGTACACCATGTGCATACACATAAATACTTTGTGATTTAAGGTAAAAGTGTCCCAGCAAAAGAGAAAACCTCTTTTCAACCAGAATATTAATTAGAAATCAAGTAGAGAACAAAAAGGTACCAGCGAGCCACAGCTGGGATCAGTGGAGGTAAATGAGGATTAGCTCCATGAAAATAAAAACTGTATGCATCAAATGTTTACATGAAATCAAAACAGATTTGAAGCAATTACTTTTTAACTATAAAAATAAACAATAATTAAAAAAAAAGATTGAGAAATTTGCTAAAAGTACTCAGAATATTAACTCTATTTCACCAAGATTTTTTTGGACTAGAATTGAATACTGAATACTCACGTATTTAAACTATTCAGTCGTCAGTCAGATTTACAAATCAAAGGTGATACAGCTATGGTTAACACAACACCAAATCTGGGTTAACAAGACCAAAGACCCTGGAAGGGACCACCACCTTGAGAGTCCTAGGCTGGATCATCTTGAAGTTCACTTGTAAACATGGAGAAAAGGACATAAAATCATAAACCACAGAATGGTTTGGTTTGGTTTGGAAGGGGCCTCTCAAGGTCAGCTAACGCAACCTTCTTTCAGTTAGCAGTGACACCTTCAGCTCAATTGAAATGTCACCAATGGCACAATATCTGCATACTGATTCATCCTTTCTCTTCCATAATCAAAGCCAATGAAAAGACCTATGGCTGGCAAAGAAAAACACTTACAGCCAAATCTACTTGTCTCTTTAGGAGTCTGACTTAAAGTCTTTATAAATCACCAAGGGGTGTATCTACCACTGATTTCTGCCAATACAAAACTGGCCTAAGACAAATTTAATACAACAATAATTTTGCCACTTTGTGTTTTGAATTAACATAAATTTTGCTGTCCAAGACAGACACTGCAGCAAAACTTTCAAGCAAGATTGTCAGAGATGACTAGGAGCAGACAAATTTTACACAGGCAAATTCCATCAAGAATTCCTTTATTATGCAAAATAAAGAGAGAAATCTTATGCAATATGTGTGACCCATTCTACCAAGCAACAAAGTTTTTAATTCAAATGTGCATGAAACCCACAGTGTAATTTACTTTAATAGACTCCTAAAACAAATATTTGAAAATTTTATATAAAAATTGACAAAAAGTTGAGGCTGTCTTTTCAGAGACATTCCATAAACTGAAGGATAAATGAAGGAATTGAATAAATTTGCCTTCAAAATTGTGAAAATGGCTAGAGACATTACACAAATTTTAAGACTAACTTTATTTATCTACTAACCCACATGCTGCTGCATAAAGCTGAGACTCAAGAATAACATGCCAACGTTCTAAATACTACTATGCATACTAAGTACTGGAAAAACTATATTATGCAATCTATTTTTCTGTAAGGGCAGGGATGTTCTAAGGGTAGCAAAAGAATATGTGATCATATTTTCTTTGAAATAGTAATAAAATGGTTGCCATATGATTTAATCTAAATCTAACATGTTCCCAAAGGCTATCAAACAAATAAGACAAGATTCCTGTCATAAAAGAATCAACCACTTTTTGAAGAGGTCAGTGAACTGAAGCCTCTCTTTACGAGTGTTACACTGTTGAAACAGCTCAGAATATCTTATTACTGTGTTTCATGTTGGATGGAACGCAAACTAAGTACCAGAACAACCAGATAAGCGGGCGTTTTTTCCCTTCTTTTATGTCACTTAGTGGTGAACAGTAATTTCAATATTGTATATAATTCAGGCCTTTGAAGTTTTATTTGCCTTCATTTTTCTTCTGGATATTCTGTTTAATAAGGAGAAATTCAATCCATAATGGGTTCTGATGACTTGTGTTAAGATGGTAAAGGAAAGACCCATCCTGAAATATATTACTTCCTATGACAAGAGATCTTCTAGGTGATCTAAAGGAATGTGGTCAAACAGAAAACCTCTGGACAGATAAGTCAAGTTTACTGATTGCTTTCAATAAATGCAGATATGAACACCAGGAAGCTGAAAGAACAGCCTCAAATGAGAAAAGTCATATAAAGCCCCACTTACAAATAAATCGGATAACTGTTAGAAAAACACTACAAATTGCTAAAATTCAGAATGTTCTTGAAACAAAAATATGTAGGAGGGGAGAGAAAAGATTTTGAATGTCTGCAAACTGAAGTAACTGGTTGGCTATAGTTACTGATGGGAGTCTCATGGTAGAGAGTGTTATGAATTTTCTATTTCAGTAGATACCTCACTGTGCTTCCTCTTGCTTTTATTTTTTAATATGGCTTTTGAGATATCTAATGTAGAGCTATATCTTTATTTGATTCCTTGACTGGGCCTGTAATTAGCACAGTATACAAGCAACCTCCTCTCCTCATGCTATGAGATCACTATTCCTGATACTGAGGCACTGAGAAACAGCTATAAATTATATTACAAAATTAGCATAGAGAATATAGATCATTGTATCTTGAAGAGTGTATGTCAAGGATATTCATTAAATTGAGCTTTTTATGTGACACCATCAACAACACATTTTGCACAAGCAGATGTTCATTTTGATGCACTTTTTCAGAGAAAAGACAACTACAAACAAATAAAATGATTGGTGACATAATTACAGAGCTGAGTAAAAGTTTGTTTTTTCTAGACTAAAGGGAACAGATGGCATGCAGATTACAGAACAGATTTTAGTAAAATGAAGGGGCTAATTAGTTCACTGCAAACAGTACCTGCTTTCTAGAAAACATAAAGTCTGAGTTAGGGATCACTAGGAAGCTGGTCAATTTTATACAAAATTTCATTTCCAGGCTTGACTTTAAACCAGAATGTGCCAAGATGGTAAGAATATGGCACCATCTCCACCCATGCTGATGTCATAAATATCTGTACGCTTTTCAGAAATATCAGGATACAACAGAAGTTGTAATTGTGCATTGCCAAGTAGTTAAGGTGCTAAATTTTTCACAAGCAGGGGCTAAAGCTACTTAGATTCCATACACTGACTTTTGAAACCAGCTAACTTTACTCATGATGTTTGGCTGGCAGAAGATTCAATCTCAAGTAGTAATATTGCTAGAAAACTATTAAAAATTGATAGATATATTCTAAAAGTTATGGTCTTACACTCTGTTATGTACTTAGCTTTAGCCGTTCATATTAGAGGAAACAAATGCTGGTGTTCTCCTTCACAGCAAGTTTTTCAAGTATGAGATCACTGATTGCCAGGCTTGTCTTCCCTGCAAGGAAAGCATGGTATATTTTGAGACAGAGGTGTATTTTTCTATTCTAGCCCATGAGACTAAACCTGCTTTCATAGTCACAAGCATAATTTCCTGGAGCTCTGTCAAACCAGTGGTGTGGTGTTGCAGCAGGGCTGGCTACCAGGAAAGGACTTTCCATTCTCTCTTTATTCCAGAGGGAGTGGTGCAATTTTTACTAGCAGTACCAGAGAGACATCAAGAAACCAGAGTGCACTGCCCAGCAGCATCTTGGTGGTCAGGGCTGGAGCATCGGCCCTTTTAGGAGAGGCTGGAGGGCTTAGGGCTTCAGCCTAAATATATGGGTAGAAAAACCTGAGTTCTTGTATGTATTACACTATGATAGTTACACAAAATATTCAACATTGAGCCTAGCAATTTAGAAGAAATGGAAAAAATATCTTTTTGTGTTTGCTTGAAAGATCTCTGGAAAGCAATAAATTACTGAAACTGTTTAAAATTTTCCTGTTCTCTTAACAGTTTAACGTTCCATTTCTATAATGATTGTATGCTATCAGACTCATTCTTTAGTTCTTGTTTTACACACACACAGAGATCCAGCTATTTCTTCCAAATTTGACTGTTTTGTCAATTCACACTCAATTTAACTAATTTCAGTTCTATTGTTAAATAAGAAATAATACTTGAAAAAATAAACAAGGGACAATGTTGTTTATTGCATTTTGTCAGCCTATCCTTTCTAAAGTATACCCTGTAATATTTTTTGTTTTGAAACAAATAAATCTGTTATCAAATCACTGAAGTAAAATAAATCCCTATGGACATATAGTGTTTGAAATTATGTTATATTTTTTCCTCTCTCTCCTGGACATACTTAGAGATGTAGTAACCACTTTATTTTAGCACAGTTAAAATAGTGTAACATAAAGTGCTTATTTATTATTTAAATTTTTGGCTAATCATACTAATTTTATCCTCTGTTTCTTCAAAATTTAGGTCAGAACTTCATTATTTTTATGGATCATATTGATGCCTTAGCTTTTATATTTTCAGATTCTGTGCGTGCTGCCTTGGGATGAAGCCTCGTATTAAGAACTGTACTGTGCTCCCTCTAAGGAGCAGGTAGACAAAACAAATCCATTTCTGATGGAAGACCAAGGACAACTTTCAGGCCAAGAACACAAACAGCGATAGACTGAGGGGTGGAACAAGAAGGATGAGACCTCATGGCCTGACGCTGTAATTGGACAATTGGACCCCAATATACAAATAGACCTAAACTTATAAAATGGCAAAATCTCGTGACTGTGCAGCCATCTTTGCTACCACCTGCAGACCACCCTGGGTGCAGCCTTCTGTAATGCCCAGGGTGGATTCTGGGGACCTTTTAATAAATCCTGATTTTATTCTCTAGTTTTGCCTAGCCTCTGTTTCAAGTCAGCCCTCCCAAAGCAACAATATGGCAAAAATTCAATTTTTGAAATAAAAACAGGAAGTAAGAAAGACATGTCACAAAGACCAGTTTAGGAGAGAAAAAGTAATGGGGCCAGAAGTACTAAAACTGAAGGAAAAATTAACACCAGTGTATTCCACAAAATTTCAGCATTTCTGTGGATTTTACTTTAAATGTATCCCTAAAATCTGTCTTCTAATTCCATATCCTACACCAGGGACCAAGTGTATGCACTCAAGGCTGTGTGAAAATGTACAGCAACAAAACTAGTAACTATCAGAAAATTGTTTTCATAAGTGCACTCCTAATCAAAATGAAAATCTTACTACATATGACTCACACTTCTTGAAGTCAGTAGGGTTATTTATGTATTTAAAACCATACATAAGCCTCTGTATTTTATTAACCACAAGCTTCATTTTGTAAAGCTTCATAAGCAGTTAATGACAATAACTAGAGATAAGTAGGAAAAATAATAAATGCAAAAAATGTCACATATAAAAAAAGTTTTTAAAAAATTTAAAAAGTTTAAAAGACAAAAGAAATGCAAATTCTATCATTGTTTGGTACTTCAAAGGACATTTCTTCCATTTGCCTTTCAAACCTTTTCCAAACTGTTGCTTTCTCATAAATTTTGATTTAGGTCATCACACCTACTTCTAGTCCCACTAGATTAGCACAGAAGTAAAAGACAAAATCTTAGATGAAGCTGCCAAAGATGCTAATAAACATGTATCCAATAAATTTTTCACGTAATATACCTTTTAAAAAAGTTGAGAACACTATTAGGCTGCTATCTCATCAGCTGCTGCTAAGGCCTAGCCTTCTGTCAACACTGGAATCAGACTTATTAAAGACCTTAACAGAAAGCTTGTGATTTCACTGTTTTTATACCCAAATCCCACAGGGGACAATCAGCTGCAAGAACCAAACATCTGTCTGAGGTTGATCAAAACTTCCTAGATCAGAAGGAAAAGGTCATCCCTTTTCCCAAGATGAACAAAATGATACACTACAGAGGAGGAAATATTCATCTATCACTGAGATCTTCTTCCTAACCCAGGGCGGCATATTTTGACTCCAGTTGTCAACTAAAGATCATGCAGCCGCGTATGCACTGACCTCCAGGAGAATGGGAAAGAGAGATCAAAAAAATAAGACTTCATTTTATTGAGCTTGAAAGAACACAAAGATAGTTTTGTGTAGCCAGAGATATCTCAGGAGACCTAAAGCTCTGATGGAATTAGAATCTTGTTTGTTAAATCTGCTTTCTTTTATGACAAGGTAATCCACTTCATTACTCCAGAGAAGTTGCTCGATTTCAGCAAAGCTTTTGACGCAGTCCCTCCCAGGATCCTTCTGAATAAAACGTCTAGCTGGGATGTTTATCCAACAGCTGGATAAATACATCATGTGATGAGTGACCACTTGGCTCACTGGTCCAGCACAAAGGGTGATAGAGAATGGGGTGACATCAGACTGGGGACCTGTCACTGGTGGGGTTCTGCAGGGCTCGATCCTTGGCCCCATGCTCTTCAGCATCCTCATCATAAATGGCTTGGACACAGGACTGGGAGGGATACTCAGTAAGTTTTTCTAACACCACTAGACTGGCAAGAGTTATTGACTCCCTCAAGAGAAGGGACAACATACAATTACTAAAATCATATCTACTTAAGTAGCATGTACAATAGTCTTTTTAAGCCGAAATACTCTCAGTAAAATGCATGTCTCCCAAGGACATATTTAGTACACTTCTTTTTAGGCACATAGATGCATCTGTAGAACATGAGGACAGATTTTCAATTAATATTCAAAATATATATTTTATCACATGATTTTAATCACTTCAATAACTAACAGTTAGTTGGTTTCATTCTTTTTTGAAGTAGAACAATTGATCCTTTCTTTCCTTTTATGGAAGGTGGCCTAAAATCCATTAAACTCAAACACCAGTGACACTCAAAGACATGATGCAACATCAGACTAGGAAAACTGGAATTCCAAGCAAAAGAAAAGCAGGACCTTTCTAGAAATATCTGTGAAGAAACCAGAGAGACACAGCTCTACAGAGGTTAATTACTAATTACTCAGACACCTGCACACTTCAGCTGAATGTATTAGTATGAATTCCATCCCTGTTTGACCATGTAGATTATATGTGACTTGCAAAAATATCAAACAAGGTAAAATATTCCCCACACAAAATTAATGTTCTGATTGAAAAACTGCTCTTCTGAAATACAGTTTGATCTATATCTTAATCTGAAGTCACTAGCCCCCTCACAAAATTCTCTACTGAAATAATACATTCCAAAGTTTCAGCTTATTGATTCTTTAGAGCACAACTTTTTTATGCTGAAAACAAATGCCATATTGAACCAGCATGCTGGGTTACATGTCTGTGTTAATTGTGTGAAAAGAAAAAGCAAAAGAACCAACCAAAATCAGAAAAAATTTATTAAAAATTAATTTATAGGGGAAGTTCATGGTTCAGAGTAAAAATAGCAAGTAAATAAATGCTTGGAATAAATACCTATTCATGTTCCCTCATAGTGTGTCTGGGATGGCAAAATAACATTGACATAAATATGTATGTTCCTTTAACTTTGCCTTTGAAGAATACTCTTCTAGTAGCTAACTTCTGTGCCAGAGGAAATAAAGGCTCTTTTACCATTTATTTAACTCATGCAGAAGATCTTTCTATTTCTCCTCATCTAGTTCTGATGCTACAACCACATTCTCCAGTAAATTCTGTCTAAAATAATTGTGACAGTTTATGATCTGATGCTTCTCCTGGAGGAACTAATAAAGTGAAAGAGTCAACCATCACAGAGTTTGGGGAATAAATTTGATGAATAGGCAGAGTGGAATCACTTGTGGTTTTTAACCTCTGTTTTATAACCCACTGGGAGAAATTGTTCTAGTTGAGATATCTAAAATCTTTGAAGCACAGCTAGCCGGGAAAAGGACTGATACACTGTGTAAGAAACTAAAATAACCATGACATGTGTCATGCAGCAGCTGTGTAGAAGAAAGACCTCAGAGAAAATTGATAAATTAGGATGTGACTTTTACAAGCTAGAGCATGCTCTGACTACTAAACTCTATCAGGCATGGGCTTTAGAAAGGTAAGAAGGCTTTTTTTCAGTTCAATTGTTGTAGAGTATCGTAAAAAATAAGACTAAATATAGAATTTTTTTCAAAATGTATAATTTTATATTGATTTTTTTCCCAATTAAGGTGTAATCAAGACCAGAATCAATTTCCATTGAAGAATTTTTTTTTAAATTAAACATCAGAATAGATAAAATTTCACAGTATATGTCATTTCCATTACTTTTAGTCTAGTGTTTTCAAATTATTTCCATTAATATCTCAAATTTGAATGAAAAAAGCTCTGTTATGGGGGAAAGTTAGGAATTAATTCATGCATGTAGTAATATTTCATATAAAGTGTTGGAAGTCAAATACAATAAAAAATACCGAGCACTACCCGCTGATGTAAAAACTTGGATTGCAAAAAACTCAGGGAGAAACTTCATTAGCATTTGAACACCGGGCAGCACTAAAACTCAGAGACTTCGTTTGCATTAGAAGATACTGGGCAAAACCCAGACGTGGGGGAAAGGATTCATCTGCATTTGAACAAGATGACACCTTTTGGAGCGAGGCAACAGGGACACCTCCACTCCTTGACAGGCGCCACCTGGACAACATCACCAGACTGAGAGAGAAAAAAACAAAGGACTTCCAGTAAAGCCCAGGGAGAACTATTCAATACAAGCCAAGAAGAATAGAAACACCGATACCAGACCG
>VWYN01013725.1:3347-20190 GCA_013400075.1 Hippolais icterina | reverse complement strand
CCAGCGAGGGCTCGCCTATCAGCTACAGTCTTCGCTGAGGGGAAAAGAAAACAACTGCCAGCAGACACAACTGCCCCACGATGTAGGATATAGAGTAGAAGTTGCCTGCCAACCCAGGACATGGCTCCATTGACATCTTCATTTCACAGCTGCTTTATACCAACTGACATTTTGGTTGTCAGATCTGTTAAAAATAATTTTATGTAATGTTTCACAATATAAATACCACGATTTTAAACAGTTGCAACAGAAACAGTATCTTCTGTGGCCACTGCAGTGTTCTTAGGGCTCACGTGGCAATAGACATTTGCCATTGTGAAGAAGATGTGAATTGTAGTTGAAAATACATTTTTAATTTAAAACTCAGTCTTTTGAGCCTTTTGTGTAATCAGCTACTATCTTACAGACAATTCATATGATAGGTGACTGTAATAGCATGGGAGTCCAACATTAGAAATTATAAATCCACTTTCACTTCCCTTAACCTTCTCATTTCTCTTTACTTTCATGGCCATGGCAGCCTGCATTACTGACAATGCAGTCAAGCAGGGAGATGTCAGGCACAAAATTAGCACTAAGATTATCTCAGAAGTGGAGAATCTTCTCTCCTTTCTTTTATGGCCTCTGGGAAATCCAGAGAATCATAGAAATCAATTAGGTTTGGAAAAGGTTTCTATGATCATCTTGTCTAACCATTGACCCAGCACTGCAATGTCTACTACTGTCTTTAAGCACCTCACCTACATGTTCTTTGAACACTTCCAGGGACAGTGATTCCACCACCTCTTTCTGCAGGTTCCAGGAAGGGTTCTTGCAAGATCCTCTCTGCAGATCCTCTCTGCAAAAAGTGGCTGAAGAACATGTCTGTCAGCAAGGCCCATTTAAATGATTGAAAACATGTACAGAAATCTAACACATGGAACTATCACTTATGGTCTGACGTGTGGTATTACATGGTAGAAATAGGAATGTCCTGTCCTTAGCAAGTCCTCAGATAAACAAGTATTTCACACCAAGCAGCCATAAAAAAATGCAATGCAGTTTTAAGAGGTTAATGTTATTATTTTATTTGGTAGAAGGGGATTGGCTATTCTTTTGGAAAGGGATAGAGGTGAAAATTTGATAGCTGGGTTCTCCCCATTTGCCATTCAATTATCGATCATGTTAAGAAAAGTAAATTTCCTTAGCCACACAGCTCTGGATTCACATTAGTACAGTTCATTTAGGGCATCAGTGGAGTAATGAGTGTGGCCTTTGTGGACTTGTAGTTTAATATTTTAAAAATGTTCAAAAATTCATATCCTTCCTTAGGCTGACAGACCCTGTTCAAACATTCTGGTAGCAGATTTACAGCCTCTCTGTGGCTGTGCTCTGCAACTGCTTCATGAGTATAATATTTTGCACTTCAGCTCTAGATTGCATTTTGCAATCTCAAAGCACTTTGCAAGTGCACAATAATTACTTAAGCCTCAAAACACACCTCTGTGGGAGGTACTGGGCTATTATCTCCATTTAATGGATGTTAAAAATGAAGTTTGGTGAATTCCTAATGTCACACAGAACAGGCATGGTTGCAGCATGCTATAAACACAGCTAGACCAACAGAGACCCCTCCTTCAAGCATTCTAATTTTATAATCTCCAGCTTGACATGAAACCAGAGTAATTTCTGGGATTTCATCCTGTGCCTGTTGGTCTGTGGGTAAGTATTGGAAGTTTTTGTGTAACAAAGCCAGCAGCGCAAGGTTCAGCCTCTAAAGTGGGAGGGCAAAGGCTCTATTTTGTGCCCTTTGTGGCTCAGGGAGCCCGGTTTGCTGGAGGCCACTTCCTTCTTGAGCAACAGTGTGAGTAAGGGTGGCTATTCTGCCAACAACATTTTCTTCTCAAGTAATCTACTTTACCCCTTTCCTAGTTTGTTTCAGCATTTCTCTGTTAGTATTCTGGCCTGAGGCAAACACCTAAACACCGCTAATGACATAGAATCACAGAATAATTACAGTTGGGAAAGTATTCTAAGGTCATTTAGTCAAACCATCAGCATAACACTGACATGTCCACCACAAGACCATGTCCCCAGGCAGCACATCAACATGCTTTTTGAATACTTTCAGGAACTGTGATTCCACCTATGCCCTAAGCAGTCTGTTCCAATGCTTGGCCACCCTTTCAGTGAAGAAGATTTTCCTAATATCCAATCTAAACCTTCTGTAGTGAAACATGAGGCCATTTCCTCTTTTTCTATCACTTGCTGCATGGAAGAAGAGGCCAACTCCCACCTAGGTACAACCTTCTTTGAGGTCATTGTAGAGAGCAAGAAAGTTCACCCTCAGCCTCCTTTTGAAGCCAATACTGTTCAGCTGAATAGATATGGCAGGAAACACAAAGGATCTCAGGATTGCCCATAGAAAAGGGTCAGAAGCAATGATAGCAAATTTATGAAATGTATGAAAAAAAAGCAGAAGACACCTAGCAGTCTAATCTATGCTCTAAAAATATTTGCCCATTAGCCTGATTAAGATCAAGGAAGAAAACACAGCTAGGCTGACAAGAGAGATGTGGACACGGACTGGAAGATGCCAAAATGCTGCTGAGATCTCAATGACATACACTGGGATTGGATAGAAGGAAGTCTGAGGATGAACAGATGGTAAAAGAGAAATTATTGACTTTGTTCACTAAATAAAAGCCTCAAACTCCAAGAATTATGGGTTTCAAGGCTTGCTACAATTTGCAACTTTAGTAACTGTTAAGTTTAAATTAATTGCTCCTTGAAGTAAATAAACTCAGGATTCAGGAACTGCTGCATTCAATCCACTCTTTAGACAGCCAAGAGAAACAGAAATGGCATAAGCCCGAGGCAAAACCTGAAATATGACCTTTTACTTTTTGTGTCTATCATAGTGGAACGTGCCTGGATTTCTCCTACCATTTCCTCCTTTCCTTCTCCCTATTCCAGATACTTCCAGAATATCCTCCCTGATATATCAGATCCTTTGTGAGCTCCAGATATGTGCTGCCTTTATGAGAAAGGGTTTTGTGAGGATTGTGAAATGGGACTATGGAGTTTCCCAGGCAATAAAGTCCATGTGGCCTTTTCTCCTCACCAAATATCTTCAGATTTTCTTGACACTCTGAAATTTTCTTAAAAACTTTTAAAGAAGTATTATGAAGGTATCAAAAGTACAAAAAAGGACAAATTGCAACAGAATATTGAGACAAAAAGAAAGTACAGACTAACTCTTTACTTGAACTTTTCCCAAGAGCAGACCTGCTGCATCATTGTCGTTCAACCATCTGGATTATAGACTATTCTTTTCTGTGGAGCAGACTCTGATAGAGTTATTTGACTCCTTTTAAGTTAATATAACCAGAGGGGAAAAAACCAGACTGTATATAGCAGTATTTATCTTCTCTTTTTAAATTATTTAATTTCTGAAAGCAAAAAACCCAGGTAACAGTCAGACACAAAACTCAGCAATCCATTAAATACCATTAGTCTTTCATCTTCCAAGCCAGTTTTGAATCATAACAACTGAAAGAGTGAAAATAGAAACAGCCAGGTTCTCTGACTGCCTACCAGAGAATTATTCCTTAGATAGCACCTTGTAGGTTTTTTTTCCAGTCTAACACCAACTGTATGAGGCAAAGGGATTTTCACCACTTCTTTGAGAAAGTTACTGTATTTTTAGAAAAATATCTCTGCTAGGAATTCTTCTTGATCAACATCCAGTTCTAGCAATTTCATTACATTATTTCTGATTTTGTTTTACCTCCCCAATAGTCATCATTGTTACTTATCACAGGTATTTATATGATAAAAATTAGTTTAAAAATTCACTACTACTATGATATTGCCCATTTTACTTATTTCATCAGCAGTGAGTAATAATGCACTAATTCTCCAAGTCCCACAATGAAAAATTAGAGGAAAATATGGAAATTGGAAAAGTAAACTAATAGTTACAAACAAGCAAAAAAAATATTGTTAAATGAAATGAAAAAAAATTTGTTATGTCTATTAGTAGTTTATGTGCTAGTTACTGAGTGTGTAAGCCTTTGTCTTCATTAACTGATAAGAAAATAGCTTGAAGTTATTGCAAGGTCATATCTTATTAGGGTAATCAAAAGCTAAAATTCTGTGGTATGAATGTAACGTGACCATAGACAGTTGCTAAAATGTTATGATGGGTAATGTAGATAATTTCTATATCATTTCCACATACTTTGCTGAAATATTTTTGCAACTTTTTTCAAAGAGAATGGAAGGTGACAAAGAAACAAGAATGGAGAAGTTGCTGAATGCCTTGTATGCCCTTGAATACCCTTTCTTGTGGATTATATGAATGCTACTAGTGTTTCTTGATTAAAATTTTCACCAAATTCAGTTATTTTATTTTCTTCAGTTAAGGACACCCAATCAGTCACCTAATTACCAACACTTTGTGTTTTCCATCAGGAGAAGGTGGCTATCAAAATAAAGGTGTAAATTACTTTTCTTTTTTCTTTAAACTTTCTGTGCAATAATCCCATCTAATCCCACCAGAGAATATGAACAAGAGCTTCCTAAAATTTCAGATGAATGCCTCTGTGCTTGAGGCAAATGATGAGTTACTTGTCTGTGCTTATACTTCGTGGTCAGAAATTTCCTTGGAGCCTGCAGTTAAGTTCTTTCTCAGGAGGTTTGAGATCAAGCTGAGCCACTAATCAGAAGGTGTAGAAACAGGTTTTCTGTTTCTTATTTTTACTGTTAATATTAATTGTTTATGTAATGGTACAGTCCATGTTCCCCCCATCCCTTTCCCCTAATGGTTTCCCCCTGCACTTGTTTGTCCAGCACCTGTTCTTGTGGATCTCTGGGAAGGACTCTCCCCTCTTTCTGGAAAGATCGAGAGAAGTCAGTCCCTGATTCGAACAAGCTGGGAAATCCCCCACCCCTCGTTTTCTATTTGTTGTCTGTGTGCCATCCCCTTTCTCCCAATTGGTTACCCATCTTGTGTCTGCCCCTTTTTCTGTTCCCATATAATCACTTACCCCACCCCTCTTACTCACTTCATGGTTTGTCTGCATGCTGAGTGGGTGCTGAAGGACAATAAAAGCCAACATGTAGCACAGCCACAAAGTCTCCTTTTCCTCCTTCGTCGTAGCCTCACCAACAGCTCTCGTGTAGCTCCTGACCCACCGGGGGGTGGTTGCCGGTCGCCTGCAACTGCCTAACCGGAGCTGAAACGATTCCCAGCCCGGGCAGCCGGGACTAGCTGGAAGCCACTTTCCAGCAGGCAGAGGAAAATCAGTTCAAGAAAGTATAAGCCTTTCCTTTTCTTTGCCTCTAAAATCTTACTCCAAACATTTCAGCTAATGTTTTTTTTAATTTATAGAGAGTTTACTTGGTCCATGTCTCTGAAGAACTTATCCTTTAAAATTCATCCTTGACAGGAAGCATTCCTGTAAAATAAACATACATGAAAATCTCAAGTAATGTTTTCCATAATTTTCTGGCTGCTGGGAGACCAGAGGATGGAAGCTTACTAACCAAAGGACAGTATAGGATGACCTGCACTTTCCCACATTACCTGGCTCTAGAGACAGCACAAGCCTGGGCTCAGGGTGAGAAGATTAACTTCAGTGCTTTGAAATCTAAAGGTCATGAGCCTAAGCAAGGAAAAAAGGAATGTCTCCAAAGACTGACTGTAGTATTGAAGTAACTGACCAAAAAAAATCCTTTAAAGGATATTTTGAGGGAGTTTTATAATTTTTAAAGGTTAAACATTGGATTATACAGAATGAAAGAGTACACTAAAAATGTTCATTATGTGCCCTAATGTCCCTAAAAGTTAATCTAACTTTAAAAATTACTTTCCATTGTACTTTTTATTTCTTTTTTGCACTTTTTTTTCACCATTCAAAATCACTTTAACCATACAAAGCTAAGTGAGAAATGGAAGCATTGAATAAAGCAATTTGTATATTTCATAATGCAATTTTAAAAGACCACATTAGGCAGAGCCTATTCCTGTTTAATTCTTTCCTGTTTCACTTCTTCCAGATCCTATCTCCCCTAAGTACAGTGGCAAAACCATGCACAAACACAAACCCCAGTCTTGAAAAATTAGGGACAAAACATCACATTTTAGAATGCTTAAACTAATTGAATTTGTTAGTTTTATTTATTTCTTATATTCTCTCACTTTTTCAGTTCTTTTCTCTGTCTCTCTTTTTTATGCTTATTTTAAAACCCTAGAAAATTTTTCTGGACATATTTTATGCAAAGTGACTACACTACATTCTAATGTTTATCTAAATTAAACATTTCATTCCCTGAAAAAGTTTCTTTATTCCAAGATATTATCTATAGTTTATGAAATTATGATGATGATTGCTTGGAAAGTTTGGTTTAGGAAATTTAGCCTTGACACACATTACTTTTATGGAAAATGAATCTATTTCAATTGCGTTTTAATGTAACTTGAAAAAAACGGCGCTATTTAAAATTAGCTGCCAAACACAGAAAAAAACTCATTTGAAATAAAATATATTTCATAAAACATGAAGTGGCTAATCTGGCTTTCGAATAGTGAAAATGTTTTAGCATACCTTTTTACCATCTGTAATATATTACAGCAAGGCTTTAGAGAGATACTATGAATTCTTCTCATACATTAAGTGCTATGGCCTAATATTCCAAAATAATCTTGTTTGCAGAAAACAAGACACACTGTGCTGTTTATTTTCATATAACTCCTTAAAGAGCTTTAGGGTATCAATAACACAAATTAAGTGAAATAATCGTTGTGCTAGCTACAGGTAAGTTTAAAAAAGCTGTCTTGTGTTGAAGTTTTCAGAATGCCAGAGTATTCAGCTAATCACCGTATATTGTCACAGTAATAGAAGCCACACCATGTTATGAAGACTCGTATAGTCTAATAGCAGTGAAAATAAAGGCAAGAGAATACTCAGTACCTGAAACAAAGGCAGTGGGAGTTAGATGCCAAGGTCATCCCCTTTTCCTCCCCAGTGCCAGTCTGAAATCAGGAATAGTAAAGTTTATTCAGATCTCCCAAAGAAACCTCAGGCTTTTGGAGACACTCTCTCGGTCTCTTTGGATTCATTCTTGAATCAGTTCTTGAAATGTCTTCTTCGAATGAAGGATTTTGCAGTTTTTTCACATGAGACTTTTAAAATCTTGCTCCCTTCACTCTGTTCAGATGAAGAAATCTTTCTAACAAGAACGCGGCCCCTGACATGTCATACCTGGCAGTGAGAGGGACACTTCCTGTTGGAAGGCACTCTGCTAATTTCCATCCCCATTAGCCTGACCATCCTCTCCTCCATGATTGCGTAAAGCTGGGTGAAAGAAGCTGAGCCAGTGGAGCTGTCCCGAAGCAGTCATCGAATCATAGAATATCCTGAGTTGGAAGGGATCCACAAGGATCACTGAAGTCCTGGCCCTGCAGAGAACAATGCCAAGCAACACACCATGTTCCTGAAAGTGTTGTCTAAACACTTCTTGAACTCTATCAGGTTTGCTGTGTGAACATGTCCCCAAGGAGCCTGTTCCAAGAGATCCTTCAGATTAACCAAGTTCTACTGAACTCACCAAAGTCAAAGATGACAGTGGGAAACAACTGAGAATAGCATTTTTGGCCTAAAAACAAAACAAATGGAAACACAAAGACACCATCAACATTAGGGGGCAACAATGTAACTTGAGCACATTTTTCTTTATCCTGATTTTTTTTCCTGAATGCTCAAGATCTACTTTGTGTTTCCTGAATCTTGCCTGGCTTTTTGGTTTCCTAAGATGAAAATAAAAGATGTCATCGATGCACTCCTTTTACTTGAAATTCCATGCCCAGGAAGGACATACAGATATGGTCTGCCTTCATTTTGACACTTCAGCTATGGCATACCCAAATTGCAAGCTGTAAGTTTTTATGATCACATTATAATCATTGTATCCATTATAAGCCATACAAATAGTAGAGCCAGCTTGAAATAAAGTTTTTTTTTCCAGCTGTGAAGTCAGTAAGATCCTTTATAAATCAGGTTTGATTGTAAGATTTCTTGCACACATCCTACAGCTTTGCTCTGTAAAACACATTAACCATAAATACCACTTTCTTGCCTCTTGGTGTCTGAAGAGCTGTGCTGCTCTGGAGGGTAAAAGAGGGGGAAGAGAAGGAAAAAATTGTGGGTTATGAATATTGATGTAGAATATATTCTTTGTTTATTGAAGTCTTGTTTACATAAAAGCTCCTCACAGGCTACACCCTAAGTGGACTTAGAGGCCCTAAACCAATGTCAGTGAGTGGTATTTTTTCCCATGTATAGCACTGCTATTCTGCTGACAATAGGGGTCCATTGACATTTGGCCCTTCAAGGTACTGTGGTCCAAGCCTCAGTGGCAAAGCGTCTGCCAAATATGTAAAATAATGGAATGAATGGATTAGTTGGAAACGATGATGACAAGACCTGGCTCAGCTAACTGTGACAATATGTGGTAATTTTCCAGCCCGCTGACTCTGTAAAGAGAGCTAGAGCACAAAGCTTGGACTGTGGGGCAGGTTGGTCTGGATAGTTACAAACAAGTGCAGAACAGCTGATGATGTCATACACACAATCTGACAGATGGGGAGGGGATTTTGCTTGGGTTGGTTTGCTTTGCTTTTAACTTGAACTTAACTGTTTATTTTTCCAACATACATAACAGTTATAACATGAAAAGACACAGGAGATTTAAAAGCATATCTTGGCAGCATGTCATGTCTTGTGTGTTAGGTTTAAGGAACATCCTTATTTCCTGGTGAAAAAGGGTGTTGCTTGTGCAGTGAATGATGCACAAAGAATGATGGAAGAAAGTTGCTATAGAATGCTGCATTATCTCTATATTTAGCCCTTGGACTGCATTTTTAATCTAGTCACCCTCCTTGAATCCTAATACACACTTTGAATAACATAAATAAATGTTCTGACCTGAATCTTGCCATCACATCAGAGAAATAGGCAGAGATGTCTAAATGAGTTACTAATTTAGGTTTACTGGAAATAAAATAGTTTAAAACAAGTTAATTTGACTATTAAAAAATGTGTGTGCAGGACTATGCAAGTCTAAACGTGTTGTAAATGCACTTAAATACAAACATGTGAACACAGTTGCACACCTCATGAAGCACATTTGAAAGTTTACTTAAATACAGACTGGAAAGGAATGTTAGAAAGGAATGATACAGCATAGTAGTTGTGAGTCACCATCATACAGTTTCTTACTTGTCTTGTTTATATGTGAAACAAACATTAAAGGACATTCCAATTCTGTGTTTCCACTTGAGATGACAGTACAAGTATAGAACACACTTCTGGAATTTTTACCACCTCTAAAAAAGGATTAGACTTTTTACATGCCCCAAAGGAAAGATGATACACAGAAATTTTGAATATATTCTAACTTCATCTTCCTTGCTCCCTTCAAGTATTATCTCTTTGGCTGTGAGCTCTCTAGAGCAGTGCTGGAGGCACTTTGAAACAATGACAATAGGAAGAAAGTAGAGGTACATAAGTTAAAAAGAAATACACTCATTACAATGGGATTTTCCTCTAAAATTGACAGAGTTATCGGAAGTTAAGGTAAACACGAGCAATATTTTAAAATGACTAAGCACTGCTGGAGTAAACAAACCAGAAGGCAAAACTTTGAAGACCACTGTTTAATTCTTGATTTCAGTATCATTTTTCAAGCAGGGAAACTGTTGGGAGGAAAAATTTTTATCACAACTTGAAACCATCTTTATCAACTATGTGTATTATGCCCCAGCTGAGGAGTCATCTCCTATTATATTAAACACTCTATAAACACAGTTGCAGGCAGCTTCTGAGTCAACGAGTTTTCAGTTCAACAGGCAAATTCAATACAGAGGTAGGCAAATTAGTTCCCTCCAAACACTCACAGAATTCTTCTTATCCACAGGAAGAAATAAGAATAGGATAGGAAGTGCCATGATTTTTTAGAATGGAGAAAAGGGATTTTTCTATCTCCCACATAACTTGAATTGCAGGTTGATTTTATCGCTAAGAAATTCCGATTCCATTTTAATATATTCCGCCAGAAACATAAGGAGCATTTTCATCACCAGCAACCAAGAAGGAGACCAAAGTGAAATTCACTATTGTTTCTAGCACCCACTCTTAGGCTGTAAAATATACTTCTAAATCTGTTCGAACTTTTTATTACTCCTTGCTTTATAGAAAGAGAGTTTCCAGGTCATGGGAAATGTATGACTTTTTGTTTAATACCTAAAATCAAGGGATTTTTACCCAGGAGGAACCTCTCCTGATCAGAGAACCAGCAAAATCACCATAGGGAATTTTATCTTCAGATTTTTTTACTCCTCTTTGTAAGTAGTGAGTATTTCGGAAGAGGGCAGTCTGTGACAAAGGTTCAGGACCCTCAACAATTTTGATGTAGGTGCCAGGATCCCTGAATTCAAGTATCCCAGAAACTCCAAGAAAGCCCTGAAACAAAATATGAGAGCCTAGTACATTGACCAGAGTTTATCTTTTGTAGGTGAAGGACTCCTGCAGATATTTGGAATGGAACCCAGCCAAGAAAATGAAACCAAGGGAACTGACGATTTAGATTTACAGGTTGGTTTCCCACTCTGTGAGTATGGAACTGAATTTGGTCTGCACACCATTTTCGTGGAAAGAGTATAGTGCATCCTGACTTACCAGACATGAAATATTTAATCATGAAAACATCCACACTCTGACAGAAAATGACTTGTAAAATCACAGTTAATAACGTTTTAATTAAAAAAGGCTTACTTTTTTTAGCAAGTAAGTACATCAAGTATTAAATTTTTAATTGGATGAAAGAATTGCTTGCATCAACTCTTGGGGATGGTCTTATTCAGGGCCAGGAGTTGAACTTGATGATCTTAGTTAATCCTTCCAATCCAGCTTATTCTGTGATTATTGTAAATTATCTTACACTAAATAATTTTAATGTTAATAATTAAGTTAAATTTGTCATAAGTTAAAATAAATTTTAAAATTATGTCTATTTTATTATGAAAAATAAAGAATTGTTGGTTTTATACAAACTAGGAAGAATAAATATAAATTTCAGTGGGTTTAGCATGTTAGAGATGAATCTTGGCTTTTAAGGAGATACACTGAACCTCTAGATATATGAAACCTTAATGATTGCTAATAAACTGATTTAATATAACAAATCAATCATTTATTTCCAGAAGAAAATTATTAGTTCCTGCAGATTCTCTATTCCTCCAACATGTGTTTGTATACATGGCTATAGAGTAAGTCTGCAGCATTGTTCCATTTTTTATATGTGCATGTATTCCTTCTATTTTATATGCACATGCAGAAGCATTTACATCTGTGTGTGCAGGTTTACATTTCAGAAATGGCCCTTCCTTAATTTTTATGTTATGCAGCAGTGATGTGGTCCTCTCCAGTCCATCACTTTAATGTTAGCATCCTCACTCCTCAATTTTCAGCAGCTGAAGCAATTTTTAGGATCTATTTTAGGATATCTGTGGATTCCCCCTCTCCACCTACAAGTTCACCAAACTTCTGATTTTAAGGACTACAGGTACAAACCTTGAATCAACCCTTGTTACCTTGTCAAAACTCACCAGCTGAAAGTCAGTGCGGGATGACAAACAGAAATGAAGATACTGAAAGATTTTAAGACCAACACACCTTTCCTCCAGAAATGCTTGAAGACTTCTTGACATTTTGAGATGCCATAAATATTGATGGAAAGTAGAGAAAAATGTCCACCTAGCCAGAAATGTTGTTAGCTGCAGCAGAGGAATGATTTCCCAACCCTGCTTGTACCTACAGATACCAAGTCTGTCACATTGCTAAGTGGGATACTAGGAGATACTTGTCCAACTCATATCCCTGGCAGTTTGGAAACTTGAAGAAACCAGCTTGAGGATTAAAAACTGTGGACAATAAAAGATCTAGAGGGACAGTACAGTCATACGTACTTAGGCAGAGGTCTGATATTAAACATACAGTTCATGCCAATGCCATTGCATAATTTTAATCAAGAAATATACCGTCACTTTAGGCTCATGTCACTACATCAATGTGAAATTTAAATAACACTATTCATTTCTGTATGTCCTAAGAAGGATTTTTGTCTTCTTTCTCCTCTGATAAATACCACAGAACAAGAATGACAGTAAGTTACTACTAATGCCCATTAGACAGAAGGAATTTTTTAGGACAGAACATGAAGTGACATGGAAGGAGAAGAGGCACAGGGAATATAATTTCCTGTCTATGCTAGAGAAACCCATTGTGCCAATGACCAGGCTCCATTTTCCTGAGCATTATTCTGGAGCTTGCATGACATTACCTACTTACATTTCAATGTACAATATGGACTGAGGAAAAAGTTTTATCCTCCTACAATCATGATGCCATGATTGCAAGGCAACTTTGGAACAAGTTTGAAGCCAATTCATTACATGTGAGATTTGGTTACAAAGAAATATGTGAATTTGAGATCTCTTTTTGAAAGGATATACAGTATATTAATTGTTAAGAGACTTGTGTTTACATAAAAATGCAGCAGCATTTTTAATGTAGAGTTATCAAAATCCAAGTTGAAATGATTACCTAATTTTCAGTCTGAAAATGAGAAGGAAAAAAAGGAAATATGGGGTTTTTTATACTCAAAAATGGTTTTAAATCAATTAAACTGGTGAAAACCCCTATGTGCACACATTTAAATTGGTTTACACCTGTCTTGTATTAATTTAACTTCATTCGGTTTTTACCAAATTAATGCAAATGTGTAATTAGTTTACTGGCTCTGCTTTTCCAGAACAATAATATTTCATGCTCAACAATGAGGAGCTATTTTGCTTTCCTACAGATTTGGAAGGAGGCATTGAACTGCTTTTATACAACCTCTTTTACACCACTGTTTTTATTCTTTTGTTATTCTTTCCTCTGACTAAGGGGATGATTTTCTGCGTTAAGTGACAGAACATGAGGGCAGGTGCAAGGTAGGTAAAGAAAAGGAAGCTTTTCTCTATTTTTTATAGGCTCATATAGAAGAATGCCCAAATACAGAGCTGGTCACTCACACAAACAACTAGGTATTTTTCAGGTGTTAATTTCTCTATCTAATCTCCAATATTTGTCACTTGTCCAACAACCACACGTTGCTCTTTCCGAGGCATTTGTTCCCTTCATTAATTGATAATGGGCTTAGCTATTTTTTTTTCCTGCCAATTAAAGTAAGCATTTGTTTCTTTAGAATAAAGTCATTACTTGCTTTTTGTACAGGCTGATAAAAACCACAACTCCTTTAGATCCTTCCAGGAAGCTGTGGGATGGTAATTTATTTGTCCTGGTTTTGTTCCCTAAACTATGGATTTAGGATCATGTTTATTTGCTGAAAAATGCTGAAAAATATTGAAAAGTATCATAGGCCTTGATGGAAATTTCCAAGAGCCACAAGTGCCTGCTGAAGGCAACAGATATGAGCACAGCTGGCAGTATCACTGGGTGCTTTGCGCTTCACAAGATCTGGCATTGGACTTTACTGGGGGTTGTTAAAAAACAAAATAATCTTTCATGTAAAAATAACAAATTACACACAATAAATCTCTGAGCAAATCAATGAATTTCCTTTTAAGTTTGTGTTCTGTAGGACACTGATCCTTTACAGAAGGACAGGAACAATGCAGAAAATAAGTTTTAGGACATTTTTCATGGAAAGGATTGGATGCCAAGAGAAGAGGGGCTGAAGATGTAGAGTTCATCCCCAGGCCTTGTAAACATTTCTAAGTTACCAAATCAACCAAGAAGTTTTCAGCTCAGCAAATGCAGCCATTATATGAAATCCTTTTCCATAAGTCATCTTAAAGATATTTTCGATGGCAATTCAATATAAATCTACTTTTCCAACTAGGCATATCTGTGGTATGAAGCACTAAAGAAAACTATGAAAGCTGCTTTTGTTAAGTCAGTCTGGAAATAAAAGTAACTGGGCTAGTAATCAGTTGCCTTTGATGCAGGAGAAATTAAGATGCCAAAAGATAATCTGAAGTTCCCAATAAATTGCATACTACAAGCACTGATGAAATCCACTCATCCATTGTTTCAAAAGACTGGCAAATAAGTTAGCATTTTGTAGCCAATATTGGCCCTATCCATCTTGGCTATAAGTTTGTGCAAATTAATGTGTTTTCCCGAACTGCCTATGTTGTCAAAACTGGGAAAGTTTGGAAACAAAATACTGATTCCACTCTGGAAAACACAATTAACTTTCAATTGGAAGTAGATACTGAGTCAGAAAAATGTTGAATAATAATGAGATAGCAGCTTTCCGAAGTGATTTTATTATATAACTTTCTTAAAAATCATTTTCCCTTATGTTATTTCCATTAAATAAACTCTGTCTTGGAGACCTATTAGATAACATGTTGTAGCATAACTGAAAAAAGGAAAGGAATAAATGTTTTAAAGAGAACAATAGAAAATTTACTATGAGTAAGAACGATTCAGACTTTCTCTGAATTCCAAGAACAGCATATATAAGCATGCTTATTAATCTCATATAAAACAAACACTTTTAACTGCACATGTATGGTTTCTCAAAGTATATCTTTTATGTAGACATTCTCATTTTCTGGGAATGAAAACCATTTTGCTAGAAGCTGAAATCTTTAGACAAGGTTTAGTCATCATGGGTGGCCCACTTAAGGCTGTTAATGTATAAGTCTTGCCTGTTGTATATTGCAAAGCTACAATTTTCATCTTGGGTTCTCTATGACTAAAAAGCTCTAATAAACTCTTTCAGTTTATGTCATCTGAGAATTTGTCCTTTTTCTAATTGAAATTATAACCATGGGAATACCCAGAAGATGCTTCTGTTTCTACTTACAGGCTCAAGCTACTTGTATATCATTGCAGAGCAAGTTAGCAGTAAGCAACAAACCACTGCAAAATTTATGTAATACGTGAGAACTGTTTCTTTGGGTACCATAGTTCACACCAGTATTAACAGTTTAGAAGGATGTGGTGTTGTCTTGTGTGCGTGTATTTTTCTAGAGGATGAACTCTTTCAATAGGATAAAATTAATGGTCTCAGCAACTGAAGTTTTGTCCACCTCTGAACGAACCCCTCAGTAAGTTTCTGCTGTGCCATGGCTACTACAGTGTAAGAGGCATTCCATGCTTGGGCAAGTCTTCACCAACAGTACCTCTTCCATGGACAATGCAAATTTACTTCTGGCAAAAAACTCCTAGGAATTTCAGGCCAGCTGTCATCAACTTCTCTGCCTTTTTAATTTCTGGCCCTGTCCTGCTCATAGAACCATAAGTTGGAAAAGACTTTTAAGATCATCAAATCCAACCCTAGTCCTCTCCTGGCTTCCCAATTATCCCTGTCCAATGTGTGTCATAAACCTTTCCTCTTGCATGCTGATTCACTGCTTGAAATGGCAGAGCAGAAATGTTATTCACTATCCAAGCTGGTCCTGCCTCTTTCCTCTCTTCTGCAAGACACTGATCCCAGTTCAGACAGACACTGAAGAGGAACAAGGGAATCTTTTGGTCACTCTAGGTTGTTCGTCCCTGGAAACACTTGATATAGTGTTATTAGTATTATTCAAAAGTTGCTTTGTTTTTCCCCAAAAATATTAGAACTGAATGAGTGGTTAATATTGGAACACTATGCAGGCGAATAATAAAAAACTTCATATTCTCACAGTACTGCAAGGATTGATTTGAATACAGTAAAAAAATATTCAGTATGAAAAGGTAAACTATTTTTACTAATTTAAAGTCACTTAAATGGTTTTGTTTCTACTCTTTCTGCTCTCCTTCATGTTTCCATCATCTACAAGAGGCAGAATACTGAAATCAGGAAACATAATTTTCATGGTGGTCTAACTGCAGCAAAATCTCCCAAGAAAACCCAACATCTAGGTAAGAGAGGTTTATGAGTGAACATGGAAATGTCTGAGTGCTTCCCTGAATCATATCACCACCACATCATCAGATGCTTCCTTGTCACCTAGTATCAGCGTTTGATTTAATTTTGTTTTAACTAACTTCTGCTAATATTCTGCTGCCTGTTTTCAAGGTATAGGAATCAGGCCTTTGTTGTTACTTGATATAAAAACAGATTAAAAATATTTTTCTTCGACAATAGTGATTTTGAAAGGGTCTTGTCAGGATTTTCATTATCATTCATAAGTCATGATTTGCAAGGTTAGTATTTCAATAGTTGTAAATCTCACCTTGCTGAAATAAAGCATCTCAAATTTGAATCAATTCAATTCAATTTGATTTGATTCCTTTTGTTATTTTTTATTTGTTTTTGTTTGGTTTTCATTTTTGTTTTGCTTTTAATGATAAGAGATTTATCACTAGGTCAGTAGGCCAGCTTCCTGGAATTGTTTCACTGTTCAAGAAAGGAAAAATAAAATTATTATTAAAATGTTATCATCCTTGAGAGTGATAGACATAACTGGGCTTTTGAGTAGAATGATGTGGCTGTAGTCTTGAAAGCACATCCTCTTCTGTAATAGTCATCTTTGATTTAGAGCCCACAACAAAAATCATCCTCACCTGAATTAAAGTTCCATTCGTGTTCTCTGCTGGCCTCCTGCCTTTCCCATCATTCTCACCCTCCCCATTCAACAAATTGCCTGTTCTCCAGATTTGGAATACCACTGCTCCTGGAACATGCACCTTCCAAAAAACCCAAACGATGTTCCTCTGTCGCCAGGACTATCACTCTGTTTGCAATACTTGTGTGGAGGACATGTTCAGCTGATTTTCACAAGTCCTTCCTT
>VWYN01013724.1:0-25231 GCA_013400075.1 Hippolais icterina | reverse complement strand
AAAACCAAACCAAACTACACCAAACTGGAACAAAATACAATGAAACACACAAAAACCTGCCAATAACAACCAAGCTGTAGTATTGCTTATGCCTGTGAGAACCTTGCACAAATAGATACAAGGAACCAGTTAAAAATTGTGTTCTGCCGTACAAGCAGTAAGTAAAAATATTTTTTCATTAGTACAGTCAAAACTTTTGCTTGTAGAACAAAACCAAGATTTTTTTAAATAAACAATTCAGAATCTTATTTTGAAAGTGGCTAAGTAATTGATTCTTCTCAAAGTAAAACCTATATTCTGTAAGGGTTAATAATATATTTTCAATAATACTACCAATAATAGCAACAGTAAAACTATCACAATCATCTTACAAACTGCTTAACAAAGCTTCTCGCCATCACGCATAGGCTTCTGACATGTTGGATGTTTAGGGCAAATTTGAGATTACTCAGACTAGCAGAAGTTGTGTGTGAAAATTTTCTTTATTAATGCACAATGTTTTTGGACAGCATATCTGTATTTTTGCTTTATCATTGGCAAAACAACTTAAACCAAATATATATGATATACTCTTGTATCTGAAGATTATTTCACTCATCCACTAAGGGCAACAGGCAGGGATCTGCCCTCAGATCTATTTTGACTAGTGATTGCTGGGGAGGATGAGGAATGTACATCAGCAAATGTATGCTGATGAGGTCTCTCCAAGTAGCCTTTTACATTTGACATCAGTGGACACAAAATGCAGGACTACACAGTTGCTGTGATTCAGACAATTCCATATCACGTACTTACTTTGTTAATATGGTAAAGACTGGATTTTCACTTTGAGATCCTCAGATGAAATAATTATTAGTCTCAGTGCAACTGTCACCACCAGATGGTAATGGTACAAGCCTTATATGGTATGTAAATATTTCAGAGTCTTTCCAGAAATTTTTTTGGGGGGGTTGTTTTGTGTGTGTGTTTTGCAGAATTCTTTTGCTTTGCTTATGTGTAAATCACAGAAAGAACCAAAGGAACTTCTAAAAATTTAGACTGTTGGGTTAAGGAACCTTAGTAACTGGTATTGTAGAGGTACTCAGTGGTATGAATTCTAGTCCACTGGGAGGTACACCAGAGATAAACAAAACTTTTCATGAAACATCCAGTCTCCATGTTTCTTACTTGCTCTCCTATACAGTGGGCAGAACTATGAGACTATCTTTCTAGTAGGGCAGCAACAGGAATTTGGGGGACTTTCCCTGTATGCTTTTACTCTGTATTATTTTCAGATTGTATTTTGTAACCTCATCTGAGTTCTTTGCAGAGCACCTGCTGCTGTTGTGCTTCCTCTTCTGCAGTGTAAATGTGTCTTTAGGGAATGATCATAACATTAGTTTCAACTTGCATTCCTGAAGTTAAAATCTTTGCTCCTGCATAGTGAAGGGGCCACTCTCTGCTAACAAAGACCCCTCAGTTATATGCTGATACATATTGTTGCTCTCCTAGAGCCTGGATTACAGTAAAATCTATATACTGTCTTTAGGTACTTTAGCCATACATTTACAACATAAGGATTTCCTTAATCTGCATTATTTAGATAACAGGTCCTGAATGCCATAACAGTGCTATTTGGTATCTATTCCTCCACTATGGATAGAGGATTCTGGAGAAGTGAAGGAATCATGCAAACCTGCTTTAAAATGCTGTAATCAATGCAATTATTTTTTTTCAAGTTAATTTCTTGGGTGAGGTTTTTGTTCTGTACCAATTGTGACCTATTCATTGGCTGCAATGGGTTTTGAGGAAAGCCATCAAGAATCAACAATGAATTAGTGGCTTCATCGATTTTAGACATGTAAATGGACAACATACATCAAGGCATTTCAGTTGTGCACAATTTCAGTTGTGCTCAGTTGCAGTCACCTTTTTCCTATTGACATGGCAACGCTAGCTGTGGAGGAAAAGCATGGTACTATGATCCAGGGAGGAGAATAGCATGACTTGAAGGAGTTGCTATGGTAGTGCTGCAGTCCCAGCTGTCTCTCTAGATGTCTAAAGGTTGCTTCTCAGTCCTGCACAATTCTGCTCAAGTTTCACAAACAAATTTAGACGGAGAGAATCTAGACCTCTCACGACTCTACATTTCACAATTTCACACAGGAGTAGTGCTCACAAGACGACTAACAAGCCTCTTTCTTCCACTGAAAACTTAGTTACTTTAAAGCTGGTTTTTTTCAAACACATCCTGGATGTCAAACAGAGCTGTAAAATAATGTCTAAGCTGAAACAGAATACAGGGAAGAAGACAGGGAGGGGATGAGCATACGAGCCAGCTTAAAGATCTCTGCTTTTTGTATCTTGAAAAAGATCATCGGTATTTTGTACACTGCGTGGGGAGATATATTTTGGCCAGCTTTATATGTGTACTTTTACCGGAATCACTTGTGAAGTAAGCATGCTGAATCTGATCTTGCATTGCAAAATTATTTTTGCCAGGAAGCACAATATAAGATACCTCCTATCTTTTTAACCATTCTGTTGAGTACTTAGGATTGCTAAGGAGGGCTTAGTTTAGGAAAAAATCCACCTTTTATTTCAATAATAATTCAATTCTCTAGGTAAGTATCAAAATATCTTAGAACAACAGACAGTATACCCTATTGTAGTTTAGTCAGGATATGTTTTCCTGCAGAGGCCTTGGGCTAGATATTTACACTGATTTTGTGTTGAAAATTTTTCCATGATAATTTTAGAGTCATCCCACAGTAGTTTTGAACTCCATGCATGACTAGATCCCTGATTTGCTGCAAGGGTTTGCAAATAGGAGTGGAATAAGACAAGGTGACCTACCCACTCCTGCATTTTGTGAGTTGACTATCACTGCCTCAGCACCAGGACCATTTTTCACTAGAGTTGTGAATGGCTAGTCCTTAAATGAATGGATCAATAACTATCCCTTAAAATAATAAAAACACCTGATCTTCTGTATCTCCCTTCTCTCAGATCTGGCCCTGGTGCATATTTCACACTCAGCCTGCCTGATGTTATCAACCCCAGCTCCTGTGTCCTTCTGTTATGATGATGTTTGTTCAGATGTGTTCCAAATAGCCATAGCAATCATGTGTTCTTGTTCATGTCCCTAGTGAACTGTACACACACATAAGGAAATTTTTCTGCCACTTCCTGCTGACTTATAGCCAGTTGGCTTATTGCTAGAAAGTGTCCTTTAAGATTTCTCAAAATTAAGGTAAAATTACAAGACTTCACCTAAGGTTTTCCTGTCCCTTTGTATTTTGAGAAAGTTTTGTTTAAAATTCCCACATCTTCAGTCACAATTCAAGTTTAGTAATGTGTTCTTTATTGCCTTCAAGACAAAGTGTTGTTTTGGATTTTAGTGTCAGACTCTAACATGAAAGATTTAGGCATTACCAATAAAAGGCAAGCTTGTAATTCTTACAATAATTTCAATGAAAGGCACTGACTGCATAGGAGATCATGCAGATTTCAAAAAAATAGAGAAAGGAAAATGAAGAAACCTATTACACTCCTCACTCCCTCTCACTCCCTCCTATCAGGAGGGAAAGCAATCCATATTAGAGATAAAAATCAAAATAATGCATTTCATGGCTCTGCCAAATTGTATGTGCAAATCAACACTAAAAGGGGTGACTCCAACTAGTTTATTTGTGGATGGTATTGGGGACAATGAGGATTCAGTGTGGATGGAGTTCCCCAGATCCTTAGCAGGTTTTATAGGAGCTATACAAATTTCAATGCTGGAGCTAATTCAAATCTTGCTCAAGATTTGTGATAATATCTTCCTCTAGTTTTATATATTCTTACCCAGCCTAGAAGAAAAAACTAACAAAAGCAAATAGCTGGGCAAAGTAAAAGAACTGGTGCAAATATTGTCCACAATTTCCTAGAAAGGAGCACAGATCCTGGAACAAGCTGCATTTGTCAAAAGAGCATTTACAGGTTCTACAGGAAATCCATTGCATTTCAACTATTAATATGAATGTGATGCCCTGTGGTTGCATAATAGTATGGTATAAAATTCTGACACGTGTGGTAAAATCTGCCTTCTTTCTTTCTATGACATAAGACAGAGAGAGGAGGGATGAGATCCCCATCTCATAGGAGGAACGTTGCTATGACAATATACACCAATTAAAAATATAATCATGACTGCTTAAAAGTCAGGGTAGTAAAAGCAGTATTCCCATTCTAAGGTTAAATTGAGCAGTTTTTTGGAAGTTCAGAAATGGGTAATTCTGAGGAATGTATTTTGACCTTAAGTTATTTTTCTACATTCAAACATTTTAGTCTCTGCAGTGAAAAGTAAACAATTAAAAGTTGAAGTTGTATAGAAAATATATAGGGGGTTTATGGGTTTCTATGATGAATTACCTGCTTCTGTATTTGCAAGTTTTTTGTGCATGTGAAGAGTATGTGCTAATCTTTCCCAGAAAACAGCAATACAATGATGCTGATCACAAAATGGCTTCTTGGCTGTTGGAAGATATTATGTGACTCTCTCAAGCAGACAAACAAAAGATTTTTCTGTGCGAATAATTATGTTGTGTCCAAACAAGAAGTGCACAGGAATAGTTTTCCAAATGTCTCTGTCAGTATTTTTACAGTACCATTATCTGGAGGGTGGGCTGGAGTTCTGGTTCCTAAATAATTTTTCAGTTGAAAATACAAATGAGGATGTGACACATCACACATACACCTCCTCCTTGTCACAGTGTTTCTTGTACATGGGTACCATATACTGCTGAAGAAGACAGAGTTATTACTTTGCCTCTCTGATGTAGGTAAAATCAGCAGTATTCACATGACTCAATTTCTAGCTCAGATCTGGTGCCTAATTTACTGGTGGGTGGGCATAGGTTTTCAGTCCTAAGATGAATCTCCATTTGAAGGGATCTACCTGTCTTGCTGAGTTCTAGGAGAAAACGCAGTACTGTGCCAAGCAGTGCTCCTCTAATTTAGGATCCCTAATAGTGTTTACATCATGAGATCCTGTAATTTACCACAGGCTTCAGCTTTCCAAAGATTTATTAAGGGCACACGGGGTTTCCCACTTCCTTTGCAATACAAAGTATACATCCCTAAGGCTGCTTCATTGATGTTCGGTCTCTTTTTACCTGCATCCCCTAGTTATATCAACAAAACCATGGCCATTTTGATGAGGCAGTAATTCCAGTGTCAAGGGTCACAAAAAAAAGGCCTAAAATACATGCAAATCCCGGACAGTAATGTGTAGCCCGATGCACTTGCTACTTTTACACAGTTCTAGATCAGATAACTGAAAAAGATAAATTCTGTAAGTATGCCCAGGATGTTTAATCACACTTTTTGCCAATTTTGCATGTTTAGATTCAATATTAGGAAAAAATTCTTCATTGAAAGTATGGTCAAGCACTGGAACAGGCTGCTCAGAGAAGTGATGGAATCACTGTTCCTGTAAATATTAATAAGTGTGTAAATGTGGTGTCTAGGGACATTGTTCAGTGGTAAACCTGGCAGTATTGGGTTAACAGTTGGATTCAATGATCTTTGAGGCTTTTTCCAACCTAAGTTATTCTGTCATTCTCTGAAACTCACGTACCAGCAACTGTAAGAAAGTAAATTTTTTATTTTTCTGTTGTTTTTAAGTAAGTGTATGCTAAATTTAATAGAGAAATACAGGTGAGAATTGAAAAGAATATAGTCAAACTTAAATGGTCCAACTGTACTACTCACTGGGTGAACTGAGGCAAAATTCTTTGGAAATCTCTAGGAGAACAAATTATAAATAAAGTTAAAAATATACATGAGGCACTGTAACCAGAATAGTCCTTTTATTTTTATCCAGGTCAACAGTCAGATGTTTGATGTTAACTTCCTTTTCCTCTGTGTCTTTTAGATAAGTGCATAAAGCTCGGCTTGTGGTAACCTGCTGTAACTTTGTGTGTCCATTCCTTCGAATTATTATATAGATGTAAAAATTTGGCAGAAGAAAATTTCTTCTTCTTGAAATACTGGGTATATTTCAGCAAACAATTTGAAAATAACTTCATATTACTCACACCTCTGTTTCATTTACTGCATCCCATGAATGAAATCTGATTTTGTTCAATTTTGATAGTTTTTTAGATTTTACCTAAACATCAACAAACCACTCAGGAAAATGAAAGCCTTAGTGCTTTCCTTCCATTTTTTTTTTTTAAAGACATGTGTTATCAGTTCTGTAAAAGTTAACAATTACCCTTCTTCATTTTCTTTCAGCTTGAATTTGTCCCTGCATTTATTACTGAGGGGAGCACTATAGCCTTAATTGTGTGTTAAATCCCACCCTGGCCTGGTACATTATCTTCCCCTTATAAATGATTTTTCTTCATGTGTTGTAAAGTCTATAGGCATTTGCCATGGCTGGCTGTCTTCCTGAGGCAGAGCTCTGGTTACACGTATAGAAAAGCTTGCTCCAGATGTCATGTATAGTTTTGCAGAGACTCATTGCAGATAACTGCTATCTAGTTTTATAACTACTAGATAACTGTCTAGTTAGCCTGAACTTTTCACATACCATTACTGCACTTGGCAAAGTCCATGATGTGTTTTTATGCAGTTCACAATCTTGTCCATAGGTTCTTCCTTTGCGCTCACTCCCTTGGCAGGTTTTTCATTCCCTGAGGATAAATAACAAAAGGCTGCTTAGTGCTGTCAGTATGTGAATCATCTGGCTGCCAACCTGCAGGATGGATGTTCTAGCACAGTTTGCTACCTAATCTTTACTCAGGAGTTTCTGCAAAGTACAAAAAAAAATACATACATTGCTATGGGTCTCAAAAACTCCAAAGGAGATTGGAGGAGAGGAAAATGAGAGAAATTAATTCATGAACAGTGACATTTTTATTAGAAATACACAACAAAACAGTGTGTCGCTATGATAAAATCAATTATGTTTACCATGTGTTGGGCTGCTGGATGAGGACATACCAGTTCAGGCCCAATAGAATATTCTGCCATTGCAATACACTTGATTTCCAACTCTGATGACTACTGCCCTCTTATGTCCACTGCCACATTAAGAGGGTAGTGATATACTTTCAGAATAAATACCTGTATATACATATTTGTCAGCAAGATGAAAAAATTCAAATTAATCCAACTGAACCTGAAATTTTCTTTCCCACAGAAGATGGTGTCACTCACTTTTGCAATGACAATCAAATCCCTATTACAAGGAGTATTGGAAATTCCATGTACATAAATAAGACCTTTAATGTGGAAAAAAAAAAGTCAAGGAATTGAAATGTGTATTTGTTTTTTGTGAGTGTTGTTTGTGGGTACAGGGAGTGAAGGTTGTAAAGAAATAAGGCCAAATTTTGGGTTTATAAAAGAGAGGAGGAATCACTGAGTTAATTACAGCATTCTGAGGCTGTCACATGTTTCATATTTCTGTATTGAGGAGTTTGGTCACAAATGTCCTTGAATTCCTGAATTACAAAAATTTTCTCTTTTATTGGTATTTCTAATAGTGGGAGCTACATGTCAGCCTGAAAAACAGGCTAAGTATGAGCACACTTTTTGAAAGTCTGAATTCTCAGAAAGCCAACAACTGCGTGTTTGGCTGTGTATCAAAGAGGCATAAGGAAGTGTAACTCCTTTTCTCCTTTTCCTCATGAAAGGAAATCACATCCCCAGGCTAAGATGCTGTGCTTCTACAGAGACACTGATAGCACTAGAAACTGTCAAAAATGACCATTGAAACTCTGAGCGAGGCTCTGACTGTATGCATATCTTCATGGAAAGTATTTTCTTCTATTTCATACTGACTTTTAAAACAGCAGAAACAAATAACTGTAAATTGCTTCAAAGACAATTCTAAGAATCTTGTAATTGCTTTGCTTTGTTTTCTTTTGTTTATTGTGTTGTTGTTTTGACTTAAGTAGCTGGTACCAGCACAAGAGGGACACATGTAGTCCCTAAAGGTGGGTACTGGTGTTTGAGAAAAGTACTCAACATATATATAAATAAAATGCAATCCAGTCCCATTAAGACTGGAGCCTGTCAACCTCAGTCTGGAACAAAACCTTGTATATTATATCCTCAAAATTTAGGCACAGCGTCAATTGTATGAAGATGTATGGGAGAGAACTGAGTCCCCCAAGTATTTTTGTCACAGTTTAGATTTCTTTTTCACTTCAAAATTTTTAAACTTACCCTGAATTCTAAACTGACTGAGATGTCTGAGCTCAGGTAGGCCCTTTCTGGTGAACCTACCATCTGTTATGGTGTATTTTGGTGTATTTTTTTAATGCTTTGCGTTGATTTTCTGTGTTGTTGTGTTTGATGGTAGAGGCCATGCCTGGAGCTGCTGCTGCAAACGCAGAGTTCAAAAGAGACCTTCACTACACAGAGTGCAGCAGTATATTTGCAAATCCATCCTGTCTGAATGCCTGGAATAAACCTCAGGTAGAGGCAATGACACCATGATGTTGTGAAAGTTGGGGTGAGTTTTGTTATATTTGCTGTCCAGGGCAAGCACACAATTGCAGTTTTCTATACTAGGGAAGGTAATGAGGCAAAGAGCAAAATGAGTAGCTTTGCAATAGCAGGAGAAGAGTGACAACAGTTGTTAGGAGGTGGATGAGTGGGAAGATGCAATAACCCTTTTGACTTAGGCACGTGAGAAATTAGCAGCCTGGGAACACCAACTGTTACCTTCCCTGGAAAGTAAAAGGATACATATTTTTTCATTGCCTTGCAGTGTGTCAGGCACGGCACCAAGGTTAGTGATGACTAAGTGAATGACTGGGGCTGTGGACAGGAAGGGAAGTTACAGCTTCATTCCCACCATGACTGCTGTCTTTGTAGTCAGACAGTTCCTCTCTGCTCCAGATTCTCTGGGACAAACTCAAGAGCCTTGTCCTAAAAGGATGTTGTAAATACAGAGTGTTGCAACTAAAGGATTCAGGCCAGTTACCTGATGAATGAATAGCCCCTAGATCTCACTGTTGTGTATAGGGGTTTATATTTGATGGCGACAGTACAAGTGGGTGTAATCCTTTCTACTCAGTTCCCTATACAGGGCTGGGAACAGATGGTGAGGTTTCATGAGTTTTACCTCTGGCTCTGAACACCATTCCTAGAATTGATCTTGCCTTGCTAATTATTGGTCAAAAGGCAGACAACAGTCTATCCAAATTGATCCTAAAAATGTCCAGTGTTGAGGAATACACTCGTTCCCTGGGGAAATTAATCCAATGGTTAATTGTTCTCATTGTGAAAAATTTTACTCCATGTCCAACAGGAATGTCCCCAGAAGTAATGTGTACCCATTACATCTCATGCTTTCTGTGTGAATCCCTGCAAAAAAGTAGCGTCTATCTCTTTTGTAGCCATGCTTCAAGCACTCAAACATAGTGATAAGGGCTCCCCTAAACCTTCTTTTCCCCAGGCTGAACAAGCCTAACTCTCAGCCTTTCCTCACATGGGAGGCTTCCCAGCTCTTTGATCATCTTTTTTCCCTTCTCTGAATGTTGTCCAGCCTGTCTGCATCTTTTTTTTTTTTTTTTCTTTCCAGCAGAGACCAAAATGCAACACAATATTCCAGAGGTGGTGTGACAAACACTGAGTAGAGTGGGATAGTGATTTCTTTAATTCCTGCTGGTGATGCTTTTTGATGGAACCCAAAATCCTCTGGTGTTTCTTTGTCACAGCAGTACACTGTGCACTCCTGTTGAGCATGTTGTGCACCAGAACCCCAGGTTACTTTTCTACAGAGCTGCTCCCCAGGTGGGTAAATCTCAGCTTTTGCTGCACTCCTGGATTATGTTTTCCCTAGGGCAATGCCTTGTATTTGTCTTTGCTGAGATTAAACCACAAGCCATTTTCTAGTTCTTCACATGGAGTTCTAAATGGGCTCATCTCCATATCATTTGTTCAGTTTCCAGAACTGCTGTAATCTGCCACCTGGTGCAGATGACAAAAAAAATCAACTTTTAAGCATGTCCTGTTCAGTAAGTGTTGTTAATTCATAAAGTCAGAAAGCAAATTTTTAAAATGTAGATCCATTGTCTTGGTTTGCTTCTGACATGTACTGAGAATTGCTTCAGCTTCTTATTTTAATGTTTAACAAAGATGCATACATTGGTTGTTGGCAATTAATTTTCTTTAAGAGTAAAATAGATTTAATAATGCATCTGATTTAAACATGCAGCCTTTAACACAGATTAGTCAGTACATCTGAAATAAGTATTTTAAATAGAAAAAAAAAGGATTTGGAGATTATCCTCAGCTTTTTTTTTGTGTGATCCTACAGCAGTTCTCACCTCTCTCATTTGGCAGCATTGGTATAAACAATGATGAATCTCTTAATTTTAGAGTTATCAAGAAAGGTCACCATTTTCTTGGTGCTTTAGTCCCCTGCTCTTGGATAGGTTGTACAGGTGCAGATCATCTGTATTAGCTGAGCATCTGTCATTGATGGAAATAAACAGTTAACCCCAATGACAGTCACATGTCTGAACACTTTTTGGATGACCTAACTCCTGTATACATAACTCTTCTATTAGGCAGATGAACTATTCTGCCCTGTCTCCCTGCATTGATGTTCTCTAGGTGTGTGCCAGACCTTTGTGAGGAGACCTTTTAAAAAAATAGGATCAGAGGTCTAATAGAAATCCATCTCAAAACAGTATTACTGTTTTTAGTGTATCTAATGAAGTATGTTAGCACTGAAAGACTGCGACTGCAGTCAAAGGAAAGGTGTATGTTCTTATTACCATTTTTCTTAGCTAATTCCACAATGGTTCTCTGAAATATTCTCTAGAGCTTCAGTTTGATCATATTTATGTTTTTACATGGGTTTGTGGGGGTTTTTTATTTCTAAGAAGGCTGCTGATTAACAAGTCTGATCTTACTCATCATTATCAAATATATTTTCTGTCCTCTGCAAACCCTGTAATGACCTCCACAGTAATGCAAACCTCCCCACTGCAATTACTCAAATCCTATTATCCCTATGGTGAATTAAATATTTACTGTGTTTAGCTGTCAGTTTTAAAATTGTTACAGCTCTACCACTCTGTTTCTGAAGACAGGAGAAGTGTCTAACATTAAAAACAAAGCAGTGTTAATTCATCATTAAGTACAACTTAATGTACTTAAATAGTACTTAGTAGTGCTCTCCTTGATATTTGTTTGTACTTGCCTTGAGATGGAGATAGATTTGTGGGTGAAGATCTGCCAAGTTGACATGGCTTGCTGGTTAATACTGCAAAACACCATGGGGATACCTCCACCGTAGTCTCTGTTGTGTGCTCAGCATCTCCTCTTATTCACTGGATCACTGCAATCTAGCAGGCTCATTACCTTGTCATGACAGGGAAAATATTCAGAGCACTGACTTCTTTCCTTACCTTTGTTCTGTGAAAGTGAGAAGTGGGAAATGTGTCAAGAAAAGAAAAAGTTCACACCAAGTTTTTAAAATAAAATCAAGTAACAGAATTTTCTTGAGATTTTGACAAATCTGCCAGCCTTGCATAAAACTGTCAGTTTCTTACAGAGTCTTCCTCAGTAATGATACTGAATGAATAAAATGAGAATAAATCACAGAGCCCTAGCAATCCAACCAGAGCTTAAGTCAGTAAGGAATTTAGATTTTTGCTTTAGCAATCAAGGTTTGGCTGTCAGAAGACCTTTCTTTTGTCAAAACTTGTCAGTATTCAACTGACTGAAGATAACTGAAACTAGTCATCGACCATTCTCCCTGCAAAGCCGCTCTCCAACACCTTGACACACTAAACACTGAGTACCACTGTTACCTGTGAGAATAAAATACCTAGAAGAAAACAATCTTTAAAAATTGATCAATTCTTTTACCTTTACTGTTAAAAAGATAGGTGTGATATAAGGCATCTGACTTGAGAGAGACATTCCACATCACAAACAAGCTATTTGCACCCACATTAGAATGGCTGTGGAGAATTAGATCTTCTTGTCATAGATGAGATCAGACCAACTGGTGGTCAGTAGGCCAAGTACAGGTCAGACTGGTCTACTGATACCATTTATGTAGCAGAATCTCTTAGGGAACAAGGGCATCAGGCATTTTGGGATTAGGTATGAGCTATTCCAAGCTAGGCCTCAGATTTGGGCCTGTTTAGGAGCAGATAAACCTGTGGCACAGTAAGAAATTAGATTAAGGTGTGTTTAGGCATTTTATAGTATTGTTGTATTAATTTCATGGTAGCCACCTTAAGGCTGAGATTGTTTGCATTCCTTTTTGTCTGAATACCAATTAGAGAGCACCTGTAACTGTAAACTATCTGAAACTGTATTTAACCCACCATCTTGAGATAATAAAGGTGAATGCATGTTATTAACCATATTGGTTGGATCATGCATTGCTCTGTCCAGTCTCCCATGTAAATTCGGTCCCCTGGCTTCACATTTACAAAGGGAAACTGTTGTCTTAATGTTGGCAGAAACTTGTGGCTTTGCAAAGATCCATTTTTAGAAATAGCTTTGATTGCCCTTCTTGATACTTAGCAACATGATAGCAACACATAACTAGCAGTTGCAGCCACTGGGTAGGTTTCTGTCAAAGCGCCTTGTGAAAAAAAGCAATAAGAGTATCTGACAGCTCAGACAGGAACAATTCAATGCTGCCAACAGCTTCTTGCAGCACAGAAACTAAGATGAACCCAGGAGAAGTTAGAGACCTTGTCAGGTGATGCAGGTGCCACAGAAATTTCACTGGCAGCAAAACTCTTAATCCTCAGTTGGGTTTGGGAAGGGATTTCCTAAAGGCTTGTCCCTCCACATCTATTCCAGCACAAAGCAGCTGAGCAGCATTGCCTGACTTCCCTCCAACAGCGATGCTGAGCAAACCAACAGACAAAATGGAAAATCAGCCCTGGTCAGTGGCCCCGAGTGATTTTCACCAGAGGCTCCAAAGGAGGACTTAGGCCTTTAAACTCTGAAGAGAAACACACCACTGACTGCTGAGGTATAGCAGCTGGCACAGTGGGTACTGTTATAAATGAGGCTGTAAATCCAATGTTGATGGAAAAATAATAGCCAATCGTTTATTGAGGACAAAATGACTACCAGAACATCAAAAGAGCTGGGCTAGTCCCAGGATCTTTAGGACAAGCCAGAGTTCCCAAACGTGTATAATATTATACTAGCCCCTCCCTCAGGGTGCGCTGTCCCTCAGAAAAGGCACTCCTTCAGATCATCCGTCTCCTTTTATATCCCTGGTTCCTCTCCTGATTAGTGGGTTTAGGATCTTCGACATGATTGGGTCGTTCTCCCGGGTTTTTATTGGCTCTTAACAGGAGTTCTCCCCAGCCAATGATTCTTTCCTGCCTTTGAGTGATTTNACTATGTGGAACATACAATAACTCAATTGTGGAACAAACAATAACAACAAAAAGTTGCGAACAGATATTAAACTTATAAGATACATACATATACTTTTTAAAAATAAATTACTAATTTATAACAGGTACTATTGCATGACAGACATGATTTCACCTCAGAGAAGGAGAGTAAAAAAACACCTAGATGTGGCAACCCACCTCTTCTCAAAACTGCTGAAACAACCATCTGGAGAGCACAGCATGTCCAGCCAGCATCTCATGGGATGTAATGTCTGGTTCTTCTTCAGGGACAGAGTTTGCTTCCTCTGGGCCAGGTAGTTGCTTTCAACAACCTTCAACCCAGTGGCACCTCCCAAACCTGAAGTAACCCTTAGACATGGTAGCATTGCCCAAATCCAGGAACCAATTCAGATGCACCTGACACATGGAAGCAGCCCCAAGCCTGGCAGCATGCACCTGACACCCACAGCAGCACCCATAAACCCTGAAGTTCACCCCAAAGTGGCAGCAACAACCACCCTGGCACATCCCCCAAACCTGTTAGCAACCTCCAAACCCACAAATACACCCAAACACAGGAACACGTCTTAAATCTGCCAACAGGTTCAGATATACCCCTGAACTGGGCACATTCCATCAGGCCAGGCAGCACTCCCAAAAACAGGCAGTGCTGCATGGCCACAGCAGGGCACAGCAATCCAGGCCCAGTGGGTTGCTGTCATGCCAAGGTATCAGGGGCAGCCACTAGGGCAGGCCACCAACTTGGCCAGGACAGGAAATGAAGGCTGAGAAGGAAGCATGGGTTGGCCCAGGTTGGGTGGCAAGCTCACTACTGGGCTGGCTGTGCTCTTGTCACTCCTGGGAATATCTCAAGGCACTGCGGCCCAGCTAGGTATCCTAGACAAGTGTGCTGGTTTTGCATGGATTGACATTTAGTGAGAAGGGGAGAAGAGAGTAATTCAACCCACTGCAACAAGGCACAGATCACAGACACAGATGATACTCAGGCATGTGAAATCCCCTGGGGGCAAAGGTCTGCTCCAGAGGGATACAGACCAGCTGTTCAGGGCCAGCAAGTCTTGAAGCACACAGCCATGGTGCTGGGGAGCCAGGCAAGGCCAGTCTGTAGGGAAGAAGGTCTGGAGAAGATGCTGCCAACCCTGGTGAAGAAGATGAGACCACAGTCTATCCCCTAATTCTGCTCTCAAGAAAGGCAGAGGAGAGTGACTGGCAAATAAGTGTGGGATATACCAGTGCAGATGAGCAGGGAAGAAAGAATTATCACACAACTTTTTTGTGACAGGTGAAGAGGGTCAGCCAGCTCTTGAGGACGACATATAGCTGGTCCTGCAGTGGTTTCCAGGCAAACTTTAAAGTTTTTTCCCCCACCATGGCTACCAAAAGGTGTGTCACGTCCTAATTGGCCCAGTCTGGGAGTGGCTGTCACTCCTGACTGTCACAGTGGCGTGGGGCAGCCCTCATGCTGCCTTACTGCCAGTGCTGAAACTGCTGATTTCAGCACTCTGTGCTGGCACGGTGATATTTTTCAGGCTGAATGTGTGAATTTTGTGCCCACTGTTGTTTCCTTGAGCAGTTTTAGATACGGTCTGCCCTGGGAGGCTAGAGAGGCTGTTGCTACCCTGATGCCACCTGGCTGGCAGTGCTGGGGCTCACAACATCCAAATTATCACTGGGGGCTGCAAGGAGAGACAGGATGGTCAGCAGGATGGCCACCCAGCCCCCACGCAGGAGAAGTAATTGCAGAACTCACAAATGTCCTAGAGCCAAGCCCTAAGGCTCTGCTGACAGCCCCAGTCTGGTCCCTGGCCCCAGCACAAGACAACCAGGCGCTTCTTACCAGTGTCAATGGGTGCAGCTGTCACATTCCCAGGGTTTTGCACTGTTCCTCAAAGAGAAGCAGTGTTGCTTTGGGCCAACAGGACCAGAACAGAGACCGTCCCCTGCACTGGGAATTGGTGAGGCTGGGCCTTGAACTCTGTGTCCAGTTCTGGGCCCTCATGACGAGAAAGACATTGAGGTGCTGGAGCATATATCCAGAGAATATCCAGGCAACATAGCTGGGGAAGGGTCTGGAGCACAAATCTGATGAAGATTGAGGGGGATCAGCCTTAAGAAAAGGATGTTTGAGGGGACCCTCTCACTCTCTAAATTGAGTTAGCACTTGGACTCAGGACCTTCAGGGCCTTTTCCAATCTCTCTGATCATATAATATCTATGACGTTTATCATGATTACTATGAATAGCAGCATTAGTAGTGCTTGCTAATGTTTCTCTCACTAGAAGCCTTCCCTTCTTGCCTTGGGTAGGTGTATTTTGCTTGTTACCTGTTTCTCCCATGATTTTAGTCTATCATCTAATAGTTTACTGTTGCAAATTTTGTCTTTAAATTAGTATTTTATCAAAAAGTTGGAAGAAAATATATATTAGAGATAATAAACCCTCTGCAAGAGAGAAAATTGATGGATAGATGGGTTTATAAGCTGAGAAAAAGAATAGTAGTGCTTTTTGAGTCATAGTGGCAAAGACAGCTGAATTCCTTTGGGGGCTATTATTGCAACTCAGTATCTCACTGCACTAGAGGAGGAAATGCATCTGCAAATCTTGCTGAGGACTTTCAAAAGTGATCACACCATTTGGATATGGTGGAAGCGTGTTGAACATAGTGCCTAAACAAAGGTATCCAGGGTGTCTGGTCATGCTTCAGCTTTTCTCCCCAGTTTGTAGCTCTCAGCAGACTTCCCTGAACACATGAATAGTTGTAGGGAAAGACTGATTCAATAATCAGTCCAACTTTGAGCTTAACTGTGCAAGGTGATCTTACACCTGAAGTCTTACAAGCCACTTCAAGGGTATTTCCTTAGATACCTGTATCGTCATCTCAGTGAATGATTTTGTCTTCAATTTGATTTTCTGGGATTATGTCTTCTGTGATCTGGGTCCTATGACTAGCTCATATTAATATTTAAAGATTCCTGAAGATACCTGAAGATATCTCCTCTTATATTCTAACCTGGAAAAATATTTACAACATAGATGGCATTTAGGATTCAGGATGAGAGGTAGAGTCATTGATTCAGGGTGTTACTGAAGCATACAATACTGTGGGCTGTCTTCTGTTTCTGGAATAGCTGCTTGACGTGTATTTGCTTACCTCAGGGCAGTCTCCACCTTGCCTTGTATTCTTACAAGAAGCTATAAGTCCTCTCACTGACAATTCCCTCAACTAGTTAGTACAAATTAGTTTCTTTTGTTTCTGTTTAAAAATGGTAAAGTTCCTGACTAGTATTGCCAGTGGTTTATGTGGAAAACAGCCTAAGCAAACACAGTAATTCAGAAAACTGAATCAGAGCTTCATCCTATCTCTCACCTTGCTTGAGTAAGTACATCCTAATAAATCCAGTTAGTATCCAGGAATTATTCACAATTTTTACTGAATTGTGTGTAGAGTTCCAGAAATCAAGGGAGAGGGAAGGTGTGTCAGGAACCTTACAGCTTTTAGTCAGAAAAGAAACTAATTGTTTAAGGATTTGAATATTTTTCCACTATCTAAGCAGCTGTTGCAGTAACTTGAAGTTAGTTTTTCCCACTTTTTGCACAGAAAATTTGGAGGGATATAGGAAAATCTGTGAGGTTTTTAACTAAGATGTGTTTCATTTTCTAGCTAACATGGAATTTTAGCTCAACTATAATTTCAAGTGTGCATGACCTAATATAATACTAGAATTCCCTCTATATGTTATCCTCTCTCTGTTTTAGATATTCCTTTATAGGATCATAGTCTTATTTTAGAGAAAAGTAGGACTTTATATACTCTGTGTCAGTGACACCCATTCCCAGGAGCATGCAAGCTGCACTTTTGTTTTATTAATTAACACAGTATTAGTAAAATACTCTGAAGATGCTAAGTATCATCACTATACTAACGTAATTACTGTTTTTCACACCAACCATGTTCCTAAAAAAAGTAATATGGATATGAATGGTCCAAGATGATAACAGGCCAGGGCCTCAAAACATGTTGATGGCTTGGAAATCTCAAGTTACAAAAGCATCATTAGTTTGCAGTTTAAAACAGAGCTTACAGGGCCAAGTGCACTATAAAAATATGAGCATAAGGACATTATGATGAAGTTAAGGAAATTGTGTGTATGCATATGCATGTATAACAGCATACTGCACAACAAGGCAAAAAGGATTAAATGTTTTTTGGGGAGACTGGGTTGCATTTTCATATTTTTACAACAATTAATTTTTTGTAAGTTCTCTCCACCTAAGAGCATTTGTCTCACCTCTCTTGTCTTTTTTTTTCACTTCTTTCCTATGTCTTTTTGTCTGTCCGTTGCTCCAAGACAAAATGCTGCTGGTCAAATACTGCAAAGTTATATCCTCACAACTTTACAGGTAGCCTTGACAGAACCTACAGAAAGGTGAGAATTCCTGAACTTAAGTCATAACAGAGTGATTTTTACAGACCAGGTTAAAGAGTCTAGGCACATCTGGAAAGGTACTGCCCAGCTAATATTTCAAATAGGTGTCTGGTGTCTTTAAATCTAAGCTTAGAACAGTTATGAATGTACAAATATATCTATGTTTCTCCGAGAAAGCAATAAATAGAATTTTATTTTACCATGGTTTTGCTGGCTGTGAGCCAAACCAAGGATGCAGAGACAGGCAGTGAATCATGTATATTCATACTCTCCTGCACTGACCTCAGAGTTTACCCCAGCTTCGCATAATTTCCTCTTGATGCAGCAAACTATTTTTTACACTGCTACACTATGTCACCACTGAAGACCAATCCTAAATCCAAATAGTTAATTATATGAAAAGGCTTATTAACCTGAGTAAGAAGACTACTCATGCACAGAAATCTGTGCAGTACTGGGCCAGGTGCTAAAAAAGGAAAGCTGATCATATGGTTTTGACAGGCCAAGACTATAAAAGGTCTCCATAGAAGTTTAAATTAATTCTCCCAGGGAAGCAAACTAGGAGTTTGAATTTCTGTGTTAGTGATAAGTGTCTCACCTTTATAGTCCATAATTTTTTTTCATTGGCTGTAACAGACTGGAATCTGTCCAGAGAGTAGAATTCTGTTTTTTCATTGTGAAGATTCCTGTTTTCAGTGAAATCCTCCATCATTTCCCTTTTTCACCAGTATGATGTTGCTTATTTACAAGAGTTGTAAGTTCTAATGAACATTATAATTTTTTTCTGTCTGAGCCTGTCAGCAAAGTTTAGTAAACCTTGTGCCTTGTGACAAATGCATTTACCACCTGCATGGAGCATATCTGCAGTGTTCTCTCTATGTAGATACTCTCTCCATGAATTACTGTGGTGCAGACCAAAAACATCTGGCATTCCCTTATGAGGAAAGGTAAGCATAGATCCCTTATTGCTGGCCAGTCTGAGTGGGGCTCAACATTTGGCTTCATCAGAAAAAGGAGTTAGGGAAGAACATATCTTCACCAAGTGTATCTCCATACATGAACCTCAGGGCAAGGAGGCAACTGTCCCTTCACTCCTCTTCCACACGTCCCTTGCCTGAATACACTACAACTTCTTTGTGGCATGGCATCACTCCAAGTTTGCATTCTCCTTGCATGGAAAAAACCCAAAAATCTGTGGTGCACTCACCAGGACGTTCTTTGCATCTAGAAATTGCAAGGTGGCAATGCAGAGGGTAGACTCTTTTGAAGATATGCTGTTGACCAGACACAACCCAGCCATAAACTCATGCTCAAAATGTAATTTTGGACTTGAGCTGCTCCCCTTTGGCAGTCATATGGAATCACCATGGCAACTGTTCTACTGGGAACAGCTTGGGTACACTGGAAAATACTGAAATCTTGAAAATAATTTTTGGATGGAAATCTCATTTGGGAACCAGCTCTTATATGAGACAATTGACTCTCTCTTTGATAAAATGCTAGAGAATGCTCCTGCTCCAAAGAGAGGCAGTTCTTGGAATCAAGAAGTTTGTGAAAATGCTGAGAGCTATATGTAGAATTTAAAAAAAAACTTTGGAGTATCAAAAAACCCCTAGTTTTCTGAAGCTGATCAGTTGAACAGAATAATATTTTTTCTCTACTCAGTGTTCACATGCAAAGGACCCTCAAATTGAATATAAAGTCGTAACAAGGACAAACACATTGTCTTCCTGGGAGGAAGTAAAGGAGGTCCCATTGCATGGTTATATGCTGTTTGATGACCCTTATAATACTGCCACAACAGCTGCCCAGTAGAGAAAGTCACTATAAACAAGAAAAGAGGCTCTGATAGTAAAAAATTACAGGTCATGTGAAGTACGTAAAAAAAAATACAAAATACATTTTTTGAGATTTCCTCTGTAGTTGCTTTACTCTGAAAAGCCATTTGTAAAGCTCAGTAGGCAAAAAAATCTGTTACTGTTGAGAGCACACAGATTTCTAAGCTTCCAAGTTTCTTTAACGCTCCTGGGTTTCCATAATGAGTTACAGATGTAAATAGATCCAAGGAATTTAACCCAATGTGTTTATTAAGAAGCTATTGCATTTTTAAGTGAATAACCTTGTTCAATATTTGTCTTTCTTCCTTATAATATTGTCTGATGGATGCTGGAAGCAGAGGAATTACAGTGCTTCCAGATTACTTCTCTATTTTAAAGAGCGTGGTGTGGCCCAGTAAGTTGGATTACAATAGATGGATTCTCTACCAGGTAATCTTGGGTGGCTGGTTTCACACCTGTGAGCACCAGCTCACTTTGTAGCTGAAAAAAAAGAAAGGGAAAGGGGAGCTGATGGCACCACTACTTGGCAAGTGCTTGAGTCACAAGCAAAAACTGTGACACATGGAAAAAGCCCTATGTAAGAAGCAAGATTGACCTACAGCTACTTCTGAAGCAGGCATTGTTTGGGATTCAATTCTGCCACCTCTCTGTCATTTTGTAGCTAATACCATGTGTATTTGATCTGAACACATTCACTCTGATCTGTTTGTTCAAGCTGTTTTTCAAGGTTAATGGTTAAATAGCTAAAAATATAAATGAGGACATTTGCAGGGGTTGCTGGAACAACCATGTAAAATTTTGCTTCCTTTGCAATGCTACCTGTTCTTCTTCATCACCATAATCTTAAAGCACAACAGATTCATTGTCCAGTTATTAGAAAAGAAAAACATTTTACTGAACACTGTCAGTCTAACCTTTTGCAACAGCTTTTGGAAGACAGAAGCAGATAATTTGAATTGTATTGCAGTTGCAGATACCAAAGACATGAAGAAATTGTCAGTGAAGCTGTATAAGTAGTGAAACTCTACTTCAGTTTAAATGTAAAATGTTAAAAGAATCTATTCTTCAACATCTTTGTGAGGCTGAAATGAACATGGAATCTTTTTAATACTTGTAGATGAACCAGAAATATTTGGATGCTAGTGCAAGGCTGTTTCAGAGCCTTCAGAAGCAATCAGACTATGTGCTGTGTTGTCTAAAGAAAAAACATTTAATTGCTCCCAGAGCTGATGTGAGTCATTGTTTGTTTTCTGTTGAAGCAACACCTCAGTCCTCAGCAGGAATTCTGAAAATTAGTTAGTTCCGCAGTATTTTTGTCCAGTTGTCTGCCTGCTGTCCAGATTTCTCAGAGCCGTTATCCGTCTTGAACTTGAATTCTTACTAGACAAGATAGCAAAGTTCCAGAAGTATAGACAAGGAGGGGTGAAATGAGTAGCCAATTCCACTTAACAGCTGCGAGCAGATGTTTGGAGTCCTATAGGTATGTCCTACCTGTCAAAACACTTCCCAGTCTGCTATTCAGAATAATAATGTCAAGGAATCAGAAGAGGGATAAAATGTGCTTTAGGATAATTATGGTGGTGTTAATGATACTTTAATGGCTTACTTGTGTTTTAGACAAATTTTTCTCAAAATTGTTAAATTTTATATTAAAGTCTNAAAAATGTTTTTTTTCCTCTGCCAGGTGGTTTTCCACACAATATAACATGGAATTTCTATTAATAATCATAATAAACAGAATCAAGAGTATCAAATGCAGTTCTCCACGTTTGGGCTGTTGCAGTCCGTGTGGGTATGTCCTAAATGATGGCAATGTAGAAAAATAAGGCAGTGTCCATTGAAAGAGTGTTCATATTTTCTGATGCCTCAGTTTTTGGAAGTCACCAGAAAACAGCTAGAGCAACTGGATGCATCTATATCAAATGGGTTGAGATAGCTTAGTGCAGGTTGTAAGGAAAATTCTGTTGCACCTGTCAGCATTGATGGATTTTCAATACTTTTGTTTCCCTATAGCACTATGAGACATGAAATATTTCCATATAAAATGGGATCTGGATGAAGTAAATTTGTGAACCATTATGAACTGGCAGTCCAGAGTGGCAGTTCAGACTGGCAGTTAAGAGATGTAGCAAACCTGAACTTATGCTATGTTCTCATAATGCATGGTTACATGTCCTCTCTTCCTGTAAGTGGTAGATAACTACATAGACCTTAGAAACACCTCTAAAATAAATCTCCCATAACTATCTACTTGATTTCAAATATTTCAAAATTACTCAGGACTATGAGCAAGACTGAAGAATTTCCCGTGTTTTTCCTGCAGTTTTTGACCCTTTGGTCCAAATATAATGGTTCACATTACTAATGATCATTGCCTTACAGATATCCTTAGCCCAGGTCATCATAAATACAATATTTCCAAATAAGGAAATTATTTCACTTTGAGGTTTTGTTTACAACCCCTGCATTGGGGGGTTTTCTGGTCTCATAAATGACTGCTGCTTTTCCTATGGTGAGATCACTTATCAAGCTTCTGTCCCACACTGAGTCTCTGGTTGGATTAAAGCTGCAATGATCAATGCTACAACGCATTGACCTTCTCATGGCTTTGAATCAGTCCTTCCTGTAGGTACTGCACCATATAGCAAGTTTTCTCAAAACTGTCTTTTTAAATAGTTGGCTTCTACATTTCTTGAAGACTAGTATGATAGAAAAAGACATATATTCTTTATGCTTACAATGATTCTTGTTACAAGCAATACTCTTCAGCTGACTTCGGTCTTCCCATCTTGCAGACTTTGTGATAGAAAAGAAGTGCAGCTTTTGAAGCCTGGTATATTGAATTAGTCATTGGTTCATTTTACCATGCTGTGAGAAGTACAAGCGGAGTCACTGACAGCTGTTCTCCTGAAGTGTTCTGTACTAAAAGATGATTGGTGCACATTCAATGTTTAGAGTCTTGGCGTCATATGCAATTACAGAAATGGTAACGGAAAAGTTTCAAGAACAGCAATGATGTAGTGGAAAAATTCTGGTCCATAATTATGATAGGTTCAATAAGGTGAAGTGCTGGATCCTGACCCTGGGTCACAACAACCCCAGGCAGTGCTATAAGCTGGGTACAGAGTGTATACAAATCTTCCTGGCAGGAAAGGACCTGGGGGTGCTGGTCAACAGCAGCTGAACATGAGCCAGCTGTGCCCAGGTGGCCAAGAAGGCCAATAGCATCTTGGCCTAGATCAGAAACAGAGGGCCCAGCAGGACCAGGACATTGATTGTGCCCCTGTACTTGGCCCTGGTGATGCCACACTTTGAGATTTGTGTTCAATTCTGGGCCCTTCACTACAAGAAGGACATTGAGGAGCAGGAGCATGTCCAGAGAAGGGTAACAGGGCAATGGCACTGGGGAAGGGCCTAGAGAGTAAATCCTATGAGGAGCACCTGAGGGAGCTGGGGTTGTTTAACCCAGAGAAAAAGAGGCTCAGAGGTGACCTTATCACTCTTTACAACTACCCTAAAGAGGCTGTAGCCAGGTGGGGTTAGTTCCAGGAAACCAGTGACAGGATAAGAGAACACAGCCTCAAGCTGCACCAAGGGAGGTTCAGGTTGGACATCAGGGGGAATTTCTTCATGGGAAGCAGAGTCAAGCACTGGAATGGACTGCCCAGGGAGGTGGTGGAGTCACCATCCCTGAAGGTGTTCAAGAAACAACTGGATATAGCATGCAGTGCTATGATCTAGTTGACAAGGTGATGATCAGCAAAAGGCTGTACTTGTTAATCCTGGACCTCTTTTCCAGTCTAAATGATTCTTTGATAATTAGTCTTTCCAACCTAGTTTAGGTCTTTCTATTTTCAAAAAGTGTATTTTATTAATCTGATAAAAAGAAACAAAGTGGAATATGAGATATGAAATAAATATGAAATAACTATAGCAGTAAAAACCAAAACCAATATTGCCCTAAGTATGAATGTAATTCTGGCACCACTTTGTCAGCTCTCTAGTGCTGTCTGAAAGACAGACAGTTTAACTACTTAAGAGATCTATAGAAAATTAAAGAAAAGCAGAGTTCATGCTGACCCAGGTCAACAGCAGAGCTTTGAAAATGAAAATGTTCACCACACATTGGACCTGACTTGATATCTGCATGAGAAGGAATGGAGCGGAAAACAGTGAAACACTCAAGGTGTTGTGGACAGAGTTGCCAAACCTGAACTAAAAAACTGCCTCAGAACCATCATCTGCTCTTAAAAATATGAATATTTTAGTGAACAGGAGAACAGGGCTGCTAAAAAATCTGCAACAACATCTTTCAAATGGACACATCACATATTCAGACTAAGCTGTCATCAAATAATAAAACTATGATTAAGACAGGAGACAGTGAAAAACAGCTGAAGGAAAAAATGGCTGCAAAATAAGTGAGGGCAGCTGTTCTAGATTATGTCAGTGTTCACAAATGTTTGTGAAGCCTACAAATAAACATGTTTATATTTTTACAATAGTGTAGACTTGGAAAGTTTTTATGTGATGTCAGATCAGCAGAACATCATAGTGATGAATGCCTTAAATATAAAGCTAGATAAATTAAAGTTTTGCCTACCTGACACTTGCGCAACATATGGATTCCTCTCCTGATACTTACAATGTCTGTTCCAGATCAGAAGTGTGGTTAACTGAGAAGGGCCCAGGCCTGAGTGACCCAGATATCAGTTACACAGTCTGGAGCAAATGCAAAGCATTAGAGAAGTAATCTTGGATAGGTATTCCTCTTTCAATTCAAACCATGAGATTATCCAACACTTACCTCCTATGTATACAGCTTGTGGGACTGGCAAGTCATATTCTGTAGGTCATTTGATCCATCACTTTAGTTTAGAGCTTAGGGATTAGATAACAGGCTTTCCAGTGTGCACATGCTAACTAATGGTTTGGCTGACAGTAAAGGTACAAAAAATCTATTTAGCACTAGGTATTTACGTAAACATTTATTTTACAATGCTCTATTTGGACTCCTCCAAAGTGGATTAAATTGAACTGTTCAAAGGCATTTTTCTGTGAAATTTGATAACCCATAAAAAATAGTTAGGGAAGAATAATTATGGCCCATTAAATGTGCACCTGAGTTTATTTGACAATAAGTTCCCTGTGTTGACAGGTCCCCAGAGCACAAAGCTCATAAGGGGATTGTGCACATAAAGTGTGGTGTGCTTGCAGCAGACAGGCAGCCAAACAGCCTTAAATGCTCAGTGGAAGCACAAAAGGTTATGCTGGGGAGCAACAAAGTTTTTGTTGGCTAATTAAACAATCATGCTGTTACAGAGCAAAAACAAATTAATGCAGGGAAATATAAGATAGGCAGGGTTGAAACAGCAATGTCAGCTGGAAAGCTGTTGCACAGAGCACTGACTGATGTGACAAGGATGTAAACAAACGGACTTCAAGATTTAAAGGTGTTAAGGCATCACTTCACAAAACCTTGCAGTGTCTAGTCTGTTTACAAAAGTGACTGCTTAAGGTGCTCAATTTTTTTTAAAAAAATTCCTTACCCATTGTTAAGGAAACTTCCAAGTCTGAC
>VWYN01013721.1:920377-947413 GCA_013400075.1 Hippolais icterina | reverse complement strand
TAATATTATTTTAATATTTATATTAAATTTAAAATAGTAATATCTAAATAAATCCTCACTTGTTACTAAAGAGTTATTTTATTTGTGTAAAAGTGCTAATGCCTTAGAAGGTCCTATTTTGACCATTTACAATTTGCTCCTTTACTTATCAGCCACAGGAAAACTCATCATATAGTTTTGTTTTTCCCAGTGGCTACATGGAAGTACAGTGCAAATTCAGAGGCTGTAATGTTTTGAAAGACTGTCCTGGAGCTTTCCTGATCAGAACAATCCACTGGTGTACATTCTTTGAAATCTGAACCAAAGCTTTGCTTTCTTGACGAGTTGCACAGAATGACAATATCTAGCCAATCTTCTTTAATCCTTTCCCACATTGCTTGCTGCACTGAATCTCCAATTTTACAAGGGCAAGTAAAAGCAATATTTCCTCCTGGCTTGGTAAATGTGGAATTATTTTGTTTCCCAGACATTTCAAAAGCGTCTGTTGAAAAATGCAAAACCCAGCAAAAACCTGCTTATAATTCATTCAAGGGAAGTTTAGTATCCAGAATTCCAGTACAGTAAATATTAATGAAATTGACTTATAGCAGAATGGTATTGAAATAATTTGAAATGCTGAAAAATAAAATTTATACTTATCTATGACTATATTTCTGTGCATGTTTAGACAAAATAGTCTTTATGGAACTGTGAGTCTGTGATGCCATTGCAAGAAGGCTATTTCTGTAAACTTTGAATACATGAATATTCTATTAACAGTTTTGGCAAATATTCCACAGCATAAATTATGGGGCCAATCTAATTAAACTTGGGGTAATCTTGTTCTTCTTTCACACTAGTTATAGTAAGAAAATGGTTTGATGTGACCCTCAGGACACGCTTTAGTAAATTATGTTAAAAGACATTCCAGTCTAAGAACTGCAGTTCTTCTATTCACAAAACTCATACCACCTACATTAAAAAAAGCTCTTATCCATTCAAATGCTCTACTTGGGAAAAATCTGTCTGATAATGTCTGTGGCATGAAAGAAAACTTCAGACAAATTCAAGACTTCAACCACATAGAAACCATAGATGTATCTTAAATAATTTTGACTGAAATCCCTTTGCTCTGAGTTATTGTTTTTAGTAACAGAATTTACTGTTTACTACTTAAGAAAATAAATGTTTAAAAGTCTGCAATAGAAAGATTGTCAATTTCTCTGACATGCAGAGACACTTGATTTCTAAAGTGAGCTTTGTAATGCCCATATCTCACAAGCTAGGATTAGCACTGTCATCTTGCTGAAGACTTTAATGTCAGAAAAGATTAATGATCGCACTGTTTTTCTTACACTGTAAAAGGATCAATCTTTCAAGTTTTTCCATGAGATTTTTTTAATTAAAAATTTTTGAGTAAAAAAAGTCAGTCTAATATATTTTTAATGTGTTTATCTCTATCTGTGACAACAACTGAAAGGTAAGTAGGCTACCTAGAAATAAGTGATTCCACTCATGTTGACAGGATGGAGACTCCATTGTGGGAGTCTGTAACTTCAGAGAGTCTCTCAGTCTCTGTGAAACAGAGAGCAAAAAGTCTAGCCTGCAATTTTTTTATCAATGGAATACAGCAGAGAAAAATTACATTCTCTCTGCCTTTGGAGACTGGAAATATGATTAAAATGTTTAAATGTAGAAAGACAAAAGGAACATTGTCTAATGAGTTTACCTAAAATAATTAATGAAGAACTTGAAGATCCATGTAGACTGCAATCAAGGAGACTGAAAGTTAATGACAGGCAAGGACAGAAGAGAGATAAATTCACTAAACCAAACAGAAGGTATAACACAGTGAAGCTAATTAACTCCTTACACAGCTTGCCAAAGACAGCTAAATTTCTATTACTGAGCTTGACTGCCAAGGCTGGATAATCATTTAAGTTATCATGCAAATTCCAGCAAGAATTTACTCATGGAAGTCTAAGTATTATTCAAATTAGACTGAATGACTGCTATGATGGGACTCTGCACTTACAAAATAGGTTCCTTGAAACGCAGTCCTGCAAAATTCACTACATTAAATCAGGCAATTTTTTTATATATATACCTTGCAGATACAGACCTGCAGATTCATTCAGATCTGTTAGGGAAGAGGGGGTAAATGAAAAAGTGATTGAAACCCATCCTCTCCATGGAACACCATATTCTTAGAGGTCAGATCCTTTCCTCAGACCACTAACTTCCAGCAACAGCCTGCTTTACAACAGACCACATATTCTTGCCAAAGAAGTCTTGCCCTTCATTGTGCAGTCTTTGCTCTGGTTTTCCACTATGAGCAAGCCCTACTGCTACCCACATTTCCCCTCAGGAGCATTGACAGCTCCCCACCTTCTCCTGGGTACATCCTTGCTGTCCTAATTGTTTCATTACAATGCCACCCTGAACTCCAGGTGTTTCTCCTACGTAGACTTACTTAACAGGGAATTATGTGTTTGATGATGCTACCTCCCACCTTCCAGAGCATTTCCACCTGACCCAAATGACAGGAGCTTATAATAACCAGCCTTCTTCCCTGCTGCTTTGCCATATATTTGCTAGAAAATTGTACATTGCACATATGGTCAACTGGGAACAAAGAGATAATACATTTTCCACCAAACAGATGAAAATCTCTTCTGTCTTAAAATTTATTATTTGACTCTTGTGTTATATTTGCCAAAAAATACATCCCAGTTGCTTGCTAATACGTAAGATTACAACAGTGTAGTATACTATAACAGGTACATTACAAAGGTAAGGTTGCCTTGCAAATTCAGTGATGAAATTCCATGTAGAAATCTTGATATAGCTGTATAATTTGCATGTATACAAATAATAAATGGTATGTTAATAGTGAGAACAAGGCACAAACAGCCAAATTAAAATAGAAACAGTTTGGAGAGTCTTGGCTGCTCTACATTCTATCATAACCATTTTCAAACTTCATGACTTTTTGTTTGTTTCTTTGTTTGTTTGCATATATATTTTATAGTATGCAGCACATTAATGTATTAAGTGTGCAGGAACATTAATGTATTTTCACTCTTGATGAATAATGTTAATATCTCCCCTTATGATAATATGGTACCTTGAACAACTTATATGATTATATAAGGCACAAACAGAGGCAAATCAAGCCTACGTAGTTCTAATTAAACCTTCTAAGTACACTAAAATGTTCCAGGCTTTTGTTTTAAGCAATTGTCCCATTTTATTTTGACAGCAGCATCAGCATAGTTCTTTCATCCTCCTTCTCCTCTGTTCAATCACTTACTTTATTTAGCACCTTTCTTAAACACAGTTTCTTTGCTTCCAGCCTGGTACGTGTGGGATGAAAACCTCCCGCTCCAAGAAACCCTTCTACGGGAGAAAAGCACACCCACACACCTTCACCCCTGCACACGCGCAGCGCACGGTGACACGCCACGTGTGAACACTTTAGAAATGCTAAATAAAAATTTAAAGTTGCATCAGTTGATAAAAATAGACTCTGCCTCCCCACTGCTCATGCCAGACGCTGCCACTGCTGTCTGCTCTGCCCATGGTCACATCATCTTCCTTCCTGAACAGAAAGTAGGAGGAGGTGACAGCAATCAGGGTAGGTCCATAGGCCTCTCCTTAGTAAGGAAGTGCTCACATGCTTGTTATCCTCCACCAACCTCTTTTGGCAGCATGTTATCTCATCATATTTGGCAGTTGTACCTATGTCTATCTGATATTAGGTATTTAAAGGAGAAATAAATGCAAGGGTTTGTATTTTTAAAATGTATAATCTTTCAGTATTTTTTTTGGAAAGCAAATATCAGGAATATAGAGGTATAAAAGAGTGTAAATGAAATATCCAGGATTTAAAAAATCAAGCAACTAAACTAAAATTCTGCAGAAGGGAAATAGTTGAAGTTGAGAAAATTTTTTGAAGGAAAAATAAAATAATGGTGTACTTTCATCCCACCAGCTCCTGCCCTTGCTACAAGCACTTAGAAGTCAAAATAACTCTTATGTGAAAGTTTGGTCCCCATCCATTGGTAGAGATTTTCAGACTTTTTCCTTTTATTTAATGTCCACTTCATTTTGGTTTGGTTTGGGGTTTTTTTTTGGGTTTGCTGTTTTTTGTTGTTGTTCTTTTGGCCTCCGATAATATTAGTTGATACTGTTTCTTCAATGATTGTTTTATTCCATTAGAAAGTAATGCTTTCTATCAGAAATAACTAATGACCTTAGCAAACTTTTCAAAACTGCAAAGCTAGCTCAGGTCTTCAGCATAGACAGGTTCCCAGGTCCTACTTGGTTTGCTGAAGCTCCACACACAAACACAGTTTTCTTCCTCTGTTTGTAATAAGCAGTGGCAAAAAGAAATAAATGCACATGAAAAGGAGGCTTAAAATTTTAGGAAAACAAACTTTCTCTGGGGCTTTTCTTTTCACCAAGAAAATCAATTTTCAGAGGAGAAAATATTTTGAGTGACCCCTTTACCTTTCCTGAATAGACTAAATTAGGCAGTATATTTAGCTCCTAAACTAATGCCTTCCAACTGTATTAGCACATACCATATGATTTTGTTGAGTTTCTAAAAACACAGGTTTGCCTCTTTTTTTCATTTTTAATGAGTTACTGACACTAGCTCTACAATTAGACCAGAAACCAGCAGTACTGTTGTGTGTGAGGAATGCCTTTTACTAATAGCAGCTGTATATATTCTATTACTCTTTGTTGACATTTTGTGTGTGTGTGTGTTTTAATCTGAGCCTTACTTGCCTAGAGTGCAAGGAAAGGGAGAAGTCAGAGAGAGGGAGGGAGAGAGGGAGAAAGAAAGAGTACAGTTCTAATAAGAATGAGAAAATCATTCTCTCTTCAGGTATAAACACTCATGAACTTCCAGCAAGGAGAATTTGGTTGCTGGGGAAGAAGTCATCTGTTAAAAGCAGAGAATGCACTATGACAAGACTTACCTGTAGAAGAGTCTTGAAGATCTGAGAGATCAGATTTTCAGACTTTCATCCTGTCCAGGAACTTCGTTGGTTCACGATGCAGAGAATTTTACAGGAGCAACAGGAGTTCAATGAGCAGACAGGAGTAACACAGGATACTGAGCTCAGCCTTTACCTGCTGTTGATGACCTGTGCTGTCTCGCAGTGGAAGAAGGGAGGGAAATGCTGTGCTGAGACATTGCCTGTCACAGCCTGCATGTGTGTGTGTGTGCATTTGTGCCCAGCTACTCACACCTTCCACAAGGCTCTTCAGGGGTGTATAACAGGCAAAGCAGAGGATATCATGGCTGAAGCCACAGAGAAGAAAACAGGCAGGGGGGAAGGGAAGGGAAGGGAAGGGAAGGGAAGGGAAGGGAAAAATCAAGCTGGATCCTAAGGATGACTATTGGAACCAGTTTTTCTCAAGAGTGAAAGCCACAGGTGCCAAGGCAATGTGTAGGGGACAAACCCAAGTTGCCCAGCCCCAGAAGTTGTATAACACCCAGGAGTGGAGCATGAGGACACACTATGCAGAATTTGCTGTCTTGTTTCTCAGATCCTTTGAATGGATTGTTTTATGGGCTGAAAATATATTGGAGAAGAAGGAATTACCTAATTTGTTTCATAATAAGTTTGTTATGCAGCTTGGTACCAGGTAAGAAAACAGAAGAAATCAATATATCATCAGTGTTTTTTACCAAAAGTTTTCTTCCCATTTCTTTTTGTCCTTATTAAGTTATAAATTATATTCCTGTCTTACAGGCCAGCTGAAAGAAAGGTTCATCATTAGAAATATAAGCAGCAGCAGAAGCTTTTGCAGATAGGAACGTTTCAGACCTCAAACCTGTTAGTGATTTCCTTTAGAGTATTTGGAAGTTTAAATATCTGAATGTGTAATTCCTTTTATCCTCTGCTTTTCATCTGCCTCTGTTCATTTCACAAGTTAACTTGTATGTCCCCAAATAAAATATTATTCTGTCTGTCCTATACAAAACTATCTCCTTAATTGTGAATTCTTTAGTGCTGTCACTGTAGACTTTTTATTTTCCAGTGCAATTGCATCTTGTGGTGATTTCCAAATTACATTATGTCAAAATTTCATCCATCACATTTACAATGGGGGAAACAAAAAACAAAGTTACAAAACTCGTGGATCTAGATTTAACTACTGGGTGCCACAGCAGTTATGTTAAATAGTAGAGATAATACCATATTTTATTTAAATTGAATTTCCAAGTGGTGGCTGCAGTGGCATAAAATTATGAAAGAGTAGCTGAGAAGATGAAGCATTTTTTAGCTTATAGAGGTAGCAGAATACTTTCCCTCAAAAAAAAAAAAAAAATTTAAGGCATTAGATTCCATTTGTGCTCCCTTAACATTTCCCCATTTGTGCAGGTATAATTGGAATGTTCATCTTTGTGCCCTGTCCATATAATTCCACACATTTTGCTTGTCAGCCAGTGCACTTCCTCTCTCACATGTGGGTTGTCATCTTGCCTTTGTATTGCAGTTCCCCTCACCAGTCTGGTGTCAGGGATGTTTTGCTCCTGTCTCTTTCTAGCGTTCCTTAATCAATGAAAGAGCCCATGGTGATAAACGGCAACTTGCTGCTGACAGCTGACACCAGCCATGCAGCTCAGTCTGGGCCCATGGAATTGTCCTCCTCTTCCCAGGACTTTTCCCTTCTTCAGCAGAATCAAGAAGAAGACACCACTTATGCTGCCCCTGTCCTTGATCACCCCCTCCAGCACCATGTAGTCATGCTTGGTGTGCTCCAGGTCTCTCCTGGGCTGACCTTTGGTGTACATGTGAAAAAGCAGTGGGACAAGCCTCAGCAGTCTCACTGCAGCTCCCTAAACTCTACCCTGGCCGCAGCAAATCTCCCCTGGCAGCAGGATGTGTCAGCAGATTAACAGACAAGACATGACGGCCATCCCCAAACTATCACAAAACAAATAAAGGTCAGGTAATACCTATAGCAGCCATTTGGCACATGTTCATCCAAGCAATGCTCATATGGAACATATAAATGCCTTCTAATTTTATCTTACCTTGGTAAAAGCACAGTAGGCCTCATGGATACTGAATGTTACATTTTTTTCCTTAACGTAGCATATTCCAATGCAAACAAAGTAACCAAGAGTACCTAATAGCATCATTATTCGTAGTAACTAACTGAACATTCAAAATGATAAGAATTAAAAGGAAGAAAAAAGGAAGAAAAAAAAAAAGGAAAAACAACTCCTCAGATATGAATAAAAGGATCTGGATGCTCTGACTGTTAGCCAAATAAAACCGAAAATGTTACCATGTTTTCTGTTTCCAAAAGACAAATTTTCTCAAGTATATCAACAGAGAGTTATATACAAGACAAAGGGGGCATTTTTCTACTTCCTTTAGTAATCGTAAGACCTTAGGTGGAATATGACTTCATACTATTTATCTTATTAAAATAAGGTTTTACACAAATGGGAGAAAATTCAGATGAGAACAAGAACTGACTAAATTTAGAATCATGAACTGAGAAGTTGAAAGGACTATGTTTGTTTAGTGCAGAAGTATCACAGAAGCATAGAACTGTAAATGTCTTGGGTAGGAAGGGACCTTAAAGATTATTCAATTCAACTCTTGCAGTGGGCAGAGACAAATTCCACTGAACCAAGTTGCTCAAGCTCAATCCAGCTTGGCATTGAACATTTCCAGAGATGGGATATCCACAGCATTTCTGGTCAAAAAAGTGAAGGATGAAGGCTGGTAATATAACACTTTTTTTCTTTTCTTTTTTTTAGAGGACTAGAATTAAAAAAGTAATTATTAATCAAGAGATATCTAGGTTAGATATAATGGGGAAAAAACTGCTTATAAGGCTGGTTATGAGCTGTAGTATGACCTCACGAGAGTTTTATGCATGCATTTCCAACAAAGGAATTTCTCAAACACATCAAGGATATGCTTCTCCTGCCTCAGAAGGCAGAGGTGGATGAGATGAATTTGGAACCTCTCTTCCAGCCTGAGTTTTCCACAATTCTACAACTCCTTTTGATCTAAGCTTTTGAGCAGATATCTCTTGAACTCCCAGCAGCAGTGATTTTGTTTCTTTCCTTTTAGCATTTTATACTGAAGGGGCAACCAGTCTGTAGTTCATCATAAAAGATAAAAAGTAAGAAAAGCAGCATTTAACAGGTCAATAATCACAGCAGAAGTGAAAAAGGTATCTCCACTTGTCACCACCCTTTTGCTTTCTAATTAGGTGCCGACAATGCGGCTGACACCATGTAAGATACAGAGATAATTCTGGCTCTGGGGAGCTCAGCATCTAAGAGCCAAAGAACAAAGGTCCCTCAGGATTAATTCTTGCTTCCATGTCTTCCATTTAAAAGTCTGATAATTTTTCACTGTAGACCTATGAATCACATTCTAAATTGAGACAGAGATAAATAGAAAGCAAGTTATTTCAGGTGAATAGGGACCTGAAAAAAAGCTGTGCAACGTGCTGCTTTTGGCAGGCAGAAGAGCATTAATATAGAAGTAAGTGCTGAGTGGCATGGATATCATCACACTAGCCAAGAATAGAAAAGCTCTGTCTCTGCTATCACAGAAGAGGTTGATCACTCTATTTAAAACATGGGAGTACTTCATGGTACATCTGGCATTTAAATACTCTATTAATGAACTTACATTCTTATTTTGAGTTCTTAGCAAAACATAGCCCCTGAGAAAATGGTTCATTGTCACCGATTGACAGAAACAACAATTTACCCATAAACTGAAAAAAAACCCCAACCAAATCCAAACCAAAACTCCAAATCTCACAATTCCCAAATAAAGACCTCCAGGCCCACCAAACCAATAAAAAACCCCAACGAATTATGCAACTCTGAATAATTTACACTGTGAATATAAAAGTCACTACATAAAAAAAATATTTTCCCATTTTTCCATAGCATGGAATGGAAAATTTTAGTCAAACTAACACTATTTTAACACCTAACTGAAACAAAATCCCTGAGAAAATAAAGATAATTTTCCAAATATATAGAAATTCTTGTTAAAATTAACAGTCCTGAAAAGGCAAATATACAAACACAGGACAAAAATACTCCAGGTAATTATAACTTCAATTTTTTAAAATGTAAATAAACATACAAAACTCTTCTACCATAAGGGACAGTTTTTAATTAAATAATTTATATATCATATAATTCTTGACTGCTGAAGACTTTCAACTTTCTATCTAGATGTATAGCAAAGGCATGGTGCATAATAGATCAATACCAGTTTAAGATCTCTCTAATGATGTTTCTTATATTTTATATTTTAAGTTAAATTTGCTCATCATCTGTTTTAAGATTTCTGATCCAATTTTAGCTGATTGAGTTCTGCATCACAAAGCTCTTCACAAATCATTCAATCATTTCTGCTTCTGTTAAATTTGAAATAATCAACATTTTAATTACATTTCAATGAAAACTTTAAAACTCTCAATTCAGGGACTACTGCATTTTGAAGTAATACAGCCTTGAGAGCTAACTATTAATAAGGCCAAGTGGTTTTGGAAGAATGTGTGAAGCATATGAAGCGAGATGAGCTTATCAGTACTTTTCAATGCAGCATGAGTCAGAGGATAGTTTGCAGTTGTGTAGGAGGCATTAATACGGTGGTCTGGAAATGGGAAAATTATTGCACTGAACAGCAGCTGACAAAGAAATTCTTCATCCTTTCAATAAGGGCAAGACAGAAAAGGGTAATATTATCATTATGGGCAATGACAATAGAAAGTTCTAACCAAGTAATAATGGTACATTATGTATCATCACAGACATGAGAGTGCAATAGGAAGAAAGTTTTGTGTAGTGTCTGTACAGAGAGCTAAAATTTATCTATTAAGTTCAACAGAGCCCTGGACCTGGAAGACATGTTGCATGTAAATTATCATTAATTTATTTTGCCACATTGGGAACAAGAACAGGAATACACTTCAGATATGAGAAGTCTTAAGTTCTAGATGTACAGATATTAATGGAAATCATATTTTAAGCCAATATTTGTCTGTTGACCTTGTCTTAGCTTTTCTGTTTATATACCCTCATTATAATGCTCTGTGGAGTCAAGTACAGCTGAAAAACAACAGACTAAGAACTTTAAGGCAGATGTGTAGATGACATGACAAAACCTGAATTTCTTGGCAAGAATAATTCTTTTAAACTATTTTTCTATAAATTGATACTTTATTCATACTTGAAAATATCCCATCACAGATGAGTGACTTTTGTACTGATGGCTTTAACAGAACAGAAAAGAACCAAAGAACTAAAGACAGGTCCGGAAAAGGATGAAGTAAATAAATGTATCCATACCTCAGGTGGCCAAAGGTAAACAAATACCCAGACAAACCAGAAAAAGACAATGCATATCATATGAAGAAAAAAGGAATTTTCCCAATACTTCTTCCAACAACTTTATAAATTAAAGTCATTTAATTTTTCTTTTTGATGTACTAAATACTATAAACATATCCTTTCTCTGTATACACTTCTTTGCACGAGTTAATAGTTTAAAACAAAAGAAAGAAGGATTGCAGGAATTCCTGCTGCTGCTTTGCTGCTGTTAGATACATGGCTGGCAATTGGTGAAATGTTGCAATTGTTTAATGAGTTTCAAGTGGTCACTTGGGATGAAAAGTATAGGATGCATCTCCATACAGCCCTGTCCAATGGGCTGTCCCAGTGCACTGCTCTCTCACCCTTCTATTTGAAATAAAAGTTTCAACACCTGCCGCTTCAAATACCTTCTCTTTCAGCAAGTGCATGAATTAACATCTTTTCAATGATCAACAATTCCTGTGTGACATCTCCAGTTCTAATGCTTCTTCTATTAATAGTGACTTCAATCTCTGCTCCTCACATTTTATACCCAACTTAAGATCAGTCTTCAGACACACATCCCAAAGCATTGTTCATAAGAAACTACAGATCACTTTTAAACTGTTCATTAAGAATGATGGAATAAGGATACTGACTACTCTTACATAATCAATGTATCTTAGAAAATATGTAAAGAGTTTTTCTCTGAAAGTATGAGGTTTGTCTGCTTAGTACAGGAGGATTTGTGACTCACAAAATGTGGGAACATTGAGAATAAAAAAAAGTCCCTTGAATTCAGTTCTGAAAACTGTTGGATATATGCTCACCCTACAGGAAGAAAAAAAAAATAAAGCTTCAGATTCACCCAGCTGGCAAGTATCTTCCTGAGGGATCACTAGAGTGTTCTTTACCCATACATTCATGTGTAAAAGAGGCAGCATGAACTCTCAAGTTCTTCACAATTATGGTGCAGGATTTCAGCACTGCATCCACATGTCAGAATATCCCGTAGCTACATAACATGTGAAGTTTTTGATATAATATCCAGCATATTATTTCTTTTCACTCAGTCTGAGTAACTGCTTCAGTCACTGGCCATAAAAAAAAGCATGGATAACGTCATGCAGTCTGCAAGCGTTCTCTCTCACTTATTTCACAAATGCCATAGGAAACCTTCAGCCAAAATTCAAGGCAAAAGGAACAATATATGTCTAAGATTTTTATTATATATTCTGATAAGTCTCCATGACTAAGTTAAGACTACATCTAGTAAAAATAAAATCACTAGAATGATTGCATCAAAAAATTTATATAAGTGGTGATTTATCACCAATACTAGGGTCTTCCATCTAACAACAAGGAGGACAGTACACCATGAGAAGATCTCCGTAATGAGAGTTACGGTCTCCTGTGTCTCCTAGGACTCAGGTCCTTCTGCCAACTCAGCCATCTTTTTTTTTCTTTTCCCCTCACTTTTTTCACTGATTGAAAAAGAACTGTGTTCACCCCAATCAGACCATGATGGGGTGAATTGCTGTTCTGTTACCAGAGACTGAGCTACAGAAAGAGTCCTAAATAGAGTGTCTCCCACCCCAGACACTATAAATCTGTTGTGATGATCTCTTATTCGCTCAATATCATCTTTACCGCATATGAAAGAGTGCAACCACCATGGATATTCTTTTTGTAAAGACACCTTTACTCTAAAAGAATATTAATAGAGATATTATCAAAATACTAATAAAAAAGTTGCTTAATGTTTTTCAAATACCTGATTTCTTTCTTCTCTTTCTGTTTTGAAAAATAAACCATGATCCCAAATAATTTTTAGTATCTTGATCTTGTAGTGTCAGGGTTTTGTTACCACTTGAGTTTCTGGATGTAGTGACACCACTGTCACCATTAGATACTCCTTGAAATCTTTACTCATTAAGCATCAGCACTCAGGGATTCCAACTATGCAGATCAGAATCACAATAAATTCACTCACTTTGTATTCCTCTTTTTAAAAATTATACAAAGTACATGGGAAAGTAGAATCAGGCTCACAACCTCTGTTGATTACCAGGAATGAAGCATTAGAACAACTTTGAACAGATTGAGTGCAGAAACATTCATTGTTTTGCAAGGCAGCAAAAGTTAATCCAAGATACTTTATTCAAATTTATGCAAATGCTAGCAGATATGATTGACATGTGAAGAATATTTCACATTTAGTCTAGTTAAGAAATCTCCATCATGAGCACAATGCCATATGGCATTATTTCCATTTATTTTTGTTATTTCCTTTCAATGGAAATTTTGAAAGCTAATCATATATTCTACATCTATATTCTGCTGTCAGCTGTCATTGAAGTATGCACTGCAGATTCCTCAATGGCATAGTTACCTGCTTAAGTTGGTGCAGGAATGCCTCTATGTCCAACAGTAACAGGCCATTATAGATTAATCCTGACAATTTTCAATGCCTTGGTGGCGTGATTTAAATTATAAACCAGGCTTCAGTTTTGATTGACACAAAAACCTTAATAATACCTATTTAAGTTCACTGTGCCAATTCATAGAGCAAGCTTAAGTTTCATTTTGAATGTATGTGTCCACAAAGTTGCATGATTTTACAGGGACACACTTCACAACTTTAGCTCAGCCAATCAATATTTAAAATTAAAAGCATGAATTACAAAGCATTAAACACCATGCAAATCACAGGAAAAAAAAAATCAGTCTATTAAATTTTTTGTTGATTAACTGAAGAAGAAGAAATGGATTTTGCAGTGAGTTCTTTATTTGTCTGAGGGACTGTAGATAAATAAATGCTTTTAGAAAAGTGATGTCTATTGGGAATCAATAACTTATAAATCCTAACAAAAAATCCCACACTATAATTGGAAAAAAAGTTTAATTATCTATAAAGTGATCATTCTAGTATGCTGGTCAGATTTCTTTATTTCATTTAAAAAAAAAAAAAAACAACAACAACAACAACAACAAAAAACCAAAACGTTAAAAAGCATTTAATATACCAGGGCCTCAATTATTTTTTATGTGAATCTTTTAGAACAAGATTCATATACAGTAAAATATGAGACTAACACTCAGCTTTCTCAATACTCTTACCCTGGTCGAGAAAAAGAAGCACTTTAAAGATGAACATCTATGTCCTAATTTTACTGTATGGAAGACAAGAAAAAGTATGTGTCTTGTGTCAGCAGCAAGCTAAAATACTGTCTACATGGATGTGAATTTGAAGTTTACTGTTCATTTAGTCATAGCAACATGTCATCCAGGAGTTAAAGTACTTAGTACTGACAAAGGTGCTGGTAAAGTGAGATAAAGCCTGACTGACAACAGTTCTACAATGACTACTTATAAATAAATACATTCTCTAGAGTCTGTTTTTAATAACATGTTTAATTTGCAGTGTAGATGAAAACTGTAATATTTATCTTTACTGGTGAGACACTTCATTCTCCTCAGATCAGATCATGTTCATACATATCTACCAGGAGCTGAACAGGATTGTTCTCAGAAATCTTGATTCTTTACATGGGAAAGGATTTATTTCTATTCAAAATTATTATCTACCTTTGTAGTTGATTTAAATAGACATACTTGAAGCATGAGGGGTTTGCTGTTGATTAAGGTTACATTTTTAGTGGGCTCAAACAAAGAGATAAATCCCACATGCTGAGAATACTGAACCCTACAGAATCATTCAAAAAACTCACCTCTGGTACCAAATTCACTTTTTGTGTGGTTTAGAGGGTACTCAAATCTGTATGGTGATTGCCTAATGGAGGTGTTGGACAGAAGAGGAGCATCCTACAGGAATGTGGCTGCCTTGTTTCTTGCATCATTTCAGACTAACTCTAGTAGAGACATCCAGGAACAAACAGCTGGTAAATCAGTGCTGCCTTGGCCAGAAAAAGGACTAAATGAGCTTCCAGATTTCCACCGCATCTAACTTTCAGAATTATATAGAAAATGAACTCATTGTGAATAAGAGCTTTGCACTGCCAGAAGTCAGGTGGGATTGAACCAAATAAGAGATCTGTTTTGCCTGTCTTTCAAATGCTAGGAACTGAAATTTCCTTTTGATCTTTTATTTCCTAGCTGGAAAATGCAATCAAATGTTGAATGGTATCTATTTTCACTCTGGAGAATGGGAAAGAGGAGTATAATTTTTCTACATTGAGACTAACAAATCAACAAAACAATAAGACCAACTGCTTATCCGTTGAAGGCTATTCTGTCAAATGTACATAATGATTCTTCTAAGTCTTCCATTTTAAGTTGACCCATGTTGAATAGGCATGCATGGAAAATTACTAGAAAAGAGTTCTTTCTACTCTTAGTCATAGCGCTGAAAGGGAAACCAAACAGGATGACTGGTCAGATAATTACAGAGTTTTTGGAAAGTACATGGATATCTACACAGAAAGTACATGGGCATAGATAAATCTTCTTCACTCCTTCCATTTCCATTTTTAAAAAAGTTTTCTTTTAAAGAAAAGGTTGCAATGCCAGATGTACTCTGAATTGGCATAGATTTTTGTCTTGCATATATCAGAATTTTTTTAAAAAATAAAATATTTGACAATCTGATTAATTTCTATTAACCTTTTCAAACTTTCACCTGGATTAGTTACAATGGAGAAAATGTTAGTTATAATGGAGATCATCATCTTCCAAAATTCTCTGGATGAAGGATAAGGACTTGTTTCTATTTTCAAAATAAATTCTTCTATTGTATATGTCTTTGGTACATATGCCATAGATTGGACGCAAGACAGCTGTATTTTCCTTATGAGTTACATTAAGTTTCATCCAGGATGTCTGGATTATCACAGGTTTGGGGGTTTTTTTGGTGGTTTTTTTTTTGATATATGCGTTGCAGTTTCATTTTCTCAGTAAGCTTTGCAGATGAATCTGCAGACTATGCATCCATGTTGGCTAAAGCGCACACAAAAATTCAGTTTCAGTATTAACATAACTGAAAATTAAATTCGTAGACAAACCCAGAAAAAACTTTGGTAACACTACAGGCAAAACACTGCAAAAAAAGTTTGCTTAAAAAAACCCCAAAACTTATAAATTATTATTACTTTTAATTGGTGAATGTCACTGAGCTGCTAAAATTTGTCCAAGCCCCACCTGTGAATTGTGATTATTTCTGTTGTGATATAATAAAAAACTGAAAGATGCTAGCTAGGAATAAGAAAGCAACTTTGCTTGCACAAAGCTGGAGGCTAATAATAAAGGAACTGTGTGGTCCCTTTCAAAGAACACAGAATCAGTGACTACAGTGTGACATGATTTTATTCAATCTCTGCACATCTAGTGCCCCTCTAACAGGATATTTTCATTTTGGGAATATGAAAAACACCATGTGCTTTTTACTTTCACATTCTGAGAAACACCACACTGGAGGCCTCAGAGCAGTTTTATCAGAAATTGTTTAAATTCCCACCAAAATCAATCTCAGAATAAAGTTTTCCTTACCAATGAATCTATAGCAATATGCATGCATATTATAATAACTGATAAAGCAGGGATCTTCAGGGTTCATCACCAGAAGAAAGCACAATTTTTCCAGGCTATGCATCCAAAATGAACTCTTTTTTTTCAGACACTATAGTTCAAAATTTATCCATTATTCAGGGATTAAAAAAATCTAAAGAGAAGATAAGACAGTTTCTATAGGTCATAAGTCAGTGACTAGTCATAAAAAGTAACATCTTAAGGTCTGAGGATTTATTTGTGATAATATGTCATGAGGTATTATTTTGGGATCAAAATTATGCAGCTTGAAAATTCTTGTTCAAAGGTGTAAGAATCCCGAGTATTCATGACTCATGTTGAAATTTGTCAAAACAAGCCTCAATCTTACATTTTTAACGGATTTTTCTTGGGACAACTAGGAGCATTTCTGCACTTTGGCAAACCATGTTTTTATGGAGCTGCTTGAAATTGGAACAATATGACTAATTTGAAGTCAAAAGCAAGCTTGAGTCAATCCATTAAAATTCTCTAGTGAATAAATAAGTGTAATCTGAACAGAAGCTGACAAAAGAAATTAATATTACAGGTGACTAATAACCTGCACAAACTTGAGAACAACTTGGCATCAGAGCTGCTTATAACACCTTCCACAACACAACAACCTGACTGGAAATCAGAATATGCTTATATTTATCTGTAAAATACTAGGAATCTTTTAGGATAATACAACATACAGTTCTTTTCCAACCTAAAGCATTCTATGGTTTTCAGTGTTTCCAATGACTCCATTTTGCCACTGTAATTCCGCAGTGTTACAGTTACACTTATTTCTACTTCACCTTACCAACAAACAGAATCCACTAAATGATGAATAAAGAAATTCTGCTCTATGCAATTTATTAACTCAAAAAGCTGTACTACCTGAATATACTTACTTTTAGAAACAAATAAAAGCTAATATATAAATATATGATTAGTAATGTGTCTTTTCGTCAAAATTTAGAAAAAACTTGTAGAGGTTGCTCTTCTCAATCTCTTAAGCTGGTATGATTCTTGTGTTCCTGTTATCTACAACAATTTTGACAGAAATTTCAAATACTTTATTAATTTTCTTCTTATGGAGAGCAGCTCTTTGCGAAAGAAGAAATCTGAGTTTCAGTGTGAGATGTCAATAAATCTTGACTTTTTTTTTTCCTTTTTCTTTCCATGTGATTTTTTTTTTTTTTTTTGCTTTTACAAGTGATTTCCTATTTTATTCCTGTGTGGGAAATCATGTTCGCAGTTGTAGGTAAGCAAAACTGTTTGCAGATACTGCATTCCTCTAAACAGGATTGGGTTTTTGTTTTATGAGGAAGTGGTATACTTTGGATTCACAGAATCATAGAATCACAGAATGGTTTGAGCTGGAAGGGACCTTAAAGACCATCTAGTTCCAACCCACTTGCCATGGACAGGGACACCTTCCACTAGACCAGGTTGCTCAGAGCCCCATCCAACCTGTCTTTGAACACTTCCAGGGATGGAATATCCACAACTTTTCAGGGAAAACTACTCTTGTGCCTTACCACACTCATAGATTCACTAGATACACCACAAATAAAAAAAAAAAATCTTAAAATATAGAAAAATATTTTATGCAAAGTATTTTCTTAAAAGCCTGAGCTTAATTTTCTAAATTATTTTTAACACAACTGCCTCCTCATTAAAATTCTTATTGCCTTTGTTTCTTTATTTGTATATTGTTTTTATTCCAGTTACTTCAATATTCTGGGAATTTGCTCAAGTACTGGAACGTCACAGAAGTGCAGGCTTTGAGGATGAATAAAAGCTTATGACAGGACACTTTTTTAAAAAGCAGCTTCATATTTCCTAAGAGTATTACTTACTTACATTTTAATTGAGCAATTGAAATAGTCATGGACAATCCAAAATCTGGATTCACAAGGTATACTTAGGTAGTTAGTAGTCCCTCTGATGCTCAGTATAAAAATCTAAATGGAAGAGAATTGAAGTGGAGACTGAGCCTCGTTTCATTTGCATGACAAAATTATCTTTTAAAACAGATCAAAAGATTAACTTACATTTAGCTTGTCTCAGGAAACAGGAGCATTACTGATAAGAAAAGCAGGAAATGGGAAGCTTCAGATACCATACTGCAGATTTTGTATTTGAAAGGATTTATGACTCAAATTGGTCAGATTGCAGGATACTCTGTGGCATTACAGCCTTTAAATCTGCTACATTGGAGCTATATGGATGCCACATTTAAATCTTCAACCTTCTGGCTAGCAGTTCTCCCGTTGTAGAAGAGGGAAAAAAAAGAAGTTCATCTCTAACTCGAAATACTTTTCTTTACGCAATAATACATGTGCATATAGTAGCTCACAGATGAATGGTGTTCCACAAAATGGATGAAGAATGAAAAATATAAACATATGTTAATTTCTTTACTATTATTATTGCAAATGAATTTTTTCACACATCTGTTTTTTCAAACTAAAGCTAAGACATATTCAGGGCATCTCCAAAATGAAGACATATTCTCTTAAATGAAAATTATTCTTTGCTTATCTTTCTATATAGATAAATTACAATTTTATTGCTCTGAATTTCTTGTTCATTTCTCTCCATCTGGCATTGAAAGAAAAACAGAAGTTAAGAAATAAATTTCTCTCCCCTTATGATGACTAAGTATTGATCATATGTTGATGTCTAAGGACATTTATTTGCTCTACCACAGACACAATTACTATAAATGTCAAGAATTCTTGGGCAGCTGGCCCCAAGGACAGTATCCCTCACCACACCTGCTAAAAAAATACCCTGTAACCAGGGCCTTCCTTGGTCTTCCCCCCTAAAGGCTGCAACTGAAGTGCCTTTTGGACACCAGTACAAGTCCCCTAGAGAGACAAGGGCAACACATCTGCCAGATATAAATCAGAAAGCTGTGGGCACTGTGAAAGTTGATTCTACTCATACAGTTTGGAAGCAGACACAGAAAACATCATATTTTTACAGAAGATGTAACCTATGAAAATAAATATCATCTCCACACTACCCACTGGGCAGTGGACATACCAGAGCAGGTAATGTAAGGAAAAGTGCACCTCCCTCACAGCCTCTCCTCATTCCTCCCTTACCTTTAACCCTCTTTTCTCCCTACCCCACCCACACTGAAAGGCTGCAAAATCCATGTAACTCAAACCATTTGTGGATACAAGACTCACAACAGCAGCAGCAGGAGCAGCAGCACATCTCACAGTCACTCTGTCACTTGAGCAGTTCTTTGGCCTCTCACTCTCCATTTCTCTGCCCATCCTTCCCCACAGCCTGGCTCTTCTTTCCCAGTTATCCCATTTTTTCTCCATGCTTTGGACCCCAAAGTAAAGGGAGGGGATGCTCACAAACAAGCCACATTTAACTAAAGTAATTGGCTAGATGCCAATTACAGTTTGACAACAAAAGCAGCACAGTGGAATTTTCCAACTTAACGTAAAACTGATGTGGTTTAAAGAAAAAAGAAAAACAGTAAAAAAGATTGCGCAGCAAACACTGCAGATCTACAGCTTGGATTTTAATCATGAGTTGAACATACATCTTCAGAGACCCTGGGTGAGTCATTTCATTTCCTGGTGCATTAATTTCCCAAATTCCAATACACAGATAATATGTAATGAATGCTGCTGTTTCAAAGCATGTCACAATAATCTCTGTAATGAGGTTTTTAATAGAAATTGCTATGAAACTGTGAAGAATAAGACACACATATAGGGCCAGCAAATATGTTAATACTCTTTTTAATGATTCATTAGTATTTAAGATTTAACAGATAAGCCTGTAGCAATAATACAGAAAGAGTGGCAGATATTCTTGCAGAAGGCTGTTAGCGCCAGAAAGAAAGGCCTTGAGTGTGGCAGTGCAGTGAAGCAGGAGCCAGAAGGGGAACCACCCCAGCTACCGCTCCCTTAACCTGCAAATATGACCAACTGGAAAATGGTCAGAACAAAAAGGGTCTTCAGTTTTTCAATGACTTTTCAGTGAAGGTAATGAAGTGAGTGGGCTGGGAGGAGAGAGGCTTTAGCTATTCCACAACTGCTGTGAGCACTCATGTAGTTCAGCTCTAACCCTGTAGAAGCCAGGTTAACTAATCCAGAACAAAAATTCAGTGACAAAGGATGTCCCTTTTTCTCTGTGGATGAGGGTCCACCATCAAGTAAAATGCCTCTTTTTCCATTCACCGTTCTCTATTTCTTTAAGTGGGATGGCTGAGTGGTCCAGATGGATAAAGGCACAATAATTCAATTTGCTTTTTCCTATTCTGCATCTAACTTAGTTGAACAATCAAGCACCCTAAACTGGATTAATCTACAGGCATGCCTTATTCAGTAACATAAGGGATAGGATTCTTCAGTATTCTTTAACCTCAAAGGAGAAGTTAAATGGACATTAAACATTTCTACGAAGTGAAAGAAAATATTTGTAAATTAAATATAGTCACCTTTGGGGGATATCTTGATAAAGATGATTCAGAGAGGGAAAAAAAATCGAATCTAAAAGACTTTTCCAATTGTAGAAAAGTAAAGAAAATACAATCTACCTGCTCAACTTCTCAATATTTTTTTATTCTTAAACATATTGGCCTGCAAGAGGTAATGTTATATAAATCATAGTTTTATGATAACATGCTTCAACCAAAAAAGAAAAAAATTGCAAGAGGATATGAATTCAGGAATCTTAAATAAACGTCGATGTTTCTGCATCTTTGGAACTGGAAAATTACTTATATTTTTGGCTATTCATCTTAACACTGAATACCTAAATGTGTCAGTGTTGTGGTTTAGGAATGTATTCTCCAATTTAACATTCTCATTTCCCCCTCCCCTGTGCTGGGCTGGAGAGGAGAACTGGAGGCACAAAAGGTAAGACCACTGGTTGAGATAAGAACAGTTTATTGGAAACAGCAATGAGAAAAGAAAACAAACAGCAGCAGTAACAACATTAATAGCAAAAGTGTACAAGAGAGGTGAGCAATTCACCTGTGAATGCTCACCACTACACCTTCCCTTAGGTCTGAGGTAACACTCAGACAACAGCAGCACCTTCAGCTTATCTGTCACACAGCATATCAAGTTCCAGGTATTCCCAGAGGTATATTCAGGGGTGCAGTTTGGTGGCTGCAGATGCCATCAGTCCCCCACAGCACTATGAAAAAATTCACAGCTTCTATGGGAAAACTAACTCCATCTCAGCCAGACCCAATGCACCTGGAGATGGCTGAACATGCCTGCCTGTGGGAAGTGGGCAAGGGATTCCTTGATTTCCTTTGCTTGCACACCCAGCTTTTACTTCTCCTATGAAACTCTCTTATCTCCACCCACAAGTTTTCTAGCACTTCTACCTTTCCAATTCTCTCCCTGATCCCACTGGCTGGGGAGTGAGCAAGTGGTTGTGTGGGGATGAGCCACTGGATGGGGTTAAGCTGTGACACTGTGATGTCAAGGCTAGAGGGCAGTGAGAGAAGAGTATTTTGACACCTTTTTCAGGGAGATTATCCATGTGTATTGGGTGTCATCTGAACCTGTAAAAGATACATTTAGTGATAGATGGCTAATGATGAGATGTACTAATGGTATAAACTTCTGATTTGAGCAATGGAAGAAGCACTACTTCTGAGCAATTTTTGAACACCATGAAGCGCTACTGCTACCAATTCCCAAGTTAAAGGTGTGTTGGTAGGAGATAAGAAAGTTTGGGGAATTTTCAAATTCAACATGCTAGTAACATTCCTGTGATATGTTCATGGCCGGAGTGTCTGCCTGTGAGGACTTGAGGGAAGTTCATATGTCTGAGTGTGAAGGGGAAACACTTAAAGCAGCCATTCAGATTATTCCCCTGCATTTATATAAAACAAACGTGAAAAATTTGATGGAAAAGTGAAGATACTTGTGAAGAAAATTTAAAAAACCAAGTTGATCTACTAAGAAAAAGGAGAGAAAACCCCAGCAAATAAACCAAAAATAAATAAAAAATCCATTTAATTTATTTTGTTTATGTTTTTATTTACATGATGGCTTAATGATAAAAATTATCACCACACATTTTTCTTCAGTTTAAGCCTTTTCTGTTCAGTGATGTTAGCTATAAATATCTGCTACTGATTAGGTCAATAAGGTATCAGAAATTTCCTTAGAAATATTTTATGAATCCTTCTATTTTTGTAATAGGAAGATAGTACTGGATTTGTATTCAAAATCTGTTGAAAAATAGTCTATGCATTTCTATCCAGAAATAACATGAAAGAAAACATTTGAAATATATGAAAAAAAACTAGTTCACAAAAGAAGGTAATAAAGTATATTTGGGTCTCACAGTATTTATTGTACTAATACTGCATAGTTGACTATATTTATTTCTTTCAGTTTAATTTTTATATTCCCGCTGAAATCTCTGATTTTATTAGTTTGCAGAAAAGTTATGTTTTTTGCAGAAATATGGAAGTTTCATTTTAATGAAAGAAAAATCAAAGCAGAAAGGCTTCAAGGTTGTCACAAATACCTGGTTTTGGGACAGGAATTTTCTGTTTCAGCATACAACCATCCTCATACACCTATTATTTTTCCTGAATTATCCTCTTCCTAGTTCAACTCCTCTTTTTGTGTCCATCATGCTGATAAAAAACCCAGTTAAAAGTCTGTTTAAGGAAATTAATATTGCTGGATTTTTTTTTTCTCTTTCTGGCAGAGGCTTACAGAGCTCTTTCCTAAACAATGCCCTCAAATACAGCCTGGATGTGAAAACTTCCTGCAGAGGCAGTTCACTTAAGGTTGAGGCTATCCTTAATTACAGGATGTTGTCAGCTCAGAAATTTCTCCAAGGAAGACCTCTAACTTTTATAAGGCAAAGAAGCTTATGAGTTTTTAAATGGCCTTCAAAATCGAGGCAGAAAGTTAAGGAGAGCAAACAATGCATCTTTCTTATAGGGCATCTTTAACCTTTTTTTGTTGATGCATCCAGGACCTGACCAGTTGCACTTCTAGCAAAGTTATCTCATGCATCTTCTTTTGCTTAAGCCCTTTTTGTGGACCTTTATTGGGAAAAAGCTTGGTAAACAGCAAAGTGACAGTTAATCATTTTCTGATAGTGCACATCTGTCCTACAAGATCAACTCAAGCAGACAATGGTATCTAAAATCTCCCCTCTACACACACAAACACACACACAAAGAGAAAATTAAAAGAAATAAGACCACCCCAAACACCAAATGCCAAATGAAAATATCCTGGTTTCCAGACAAATGCTTTGGCAAAATGCCACTTCTTTCTTTTCCACTTTTTTGATCTTGGACTGGCCTTAAATGTTGGAAGAAATAAAAAACCAAACACTCAAACTGCCCCTTGAAAGAAGCATTCTTCAGAACAAACAAGTGAACTCTTTGCCTAAAACTGCCGTGTTTGGAGAAATTCAATATAGAAAGCAAAAAAAATTTGCTAGCAAACTTTTGAATGAATCATAAACTAAATGCTGCCCAGTCTAAACCTTGGAAAAGGTTTAAGAATGACACAGAAAGTATGCAAAAACAACTACATCTTATCAGATCTGTACATATGCAATGAAATGTAAAAATAACCAAAAATCTAAAGAAAAAAATAAAATTCTGTTCTATTGTAATGAATTAAACTGGATATTTTTGGCATTAATTTTGGCTTTTCTTTACCTTTCCACCCCAAATACACTGCTCAATAATAATCCTTTCCTACTAAAATTCAGAACCGATATTTCTTATGCATGCTGTTGCTTTGCAGAACTTCATTTGTTTAGACAAAGCCAAACAAAACAGTAGAGCTTTTACAAGGAAGGTATCACAATCAACTGTGAATAAACTGAGCCAAGGAATATCTGCTGCAATCATTTGTTTTAGTAGAAGTAGCGCAACTGTGCCATAAACTCCTGCCTGATCCACTGCAACATATTACATCTGTTTTATGCTAATGTAGTTCCAAAGAAATCGATGATATTTATACTGACATAAAGCTGTGGTGAGTCATATTCTCAATTAGTGTCTTCAGTCTGAGAAGGAATATCAGATTTTTCTTGATTTTCCAAAATTTAGCCTGTAATTTTGTTCACCAATTTCTAAGAAGTTTAGATTAAAAGTTTAATTTCATCTATAGGGCTTCAGAGCAGCCGTTGAAAAATCATCACAAGTTATTCTAGGCAGATTTAACTTTTAAATTGAATTATTGTGACTGCATAGATATTTTGTTTCATTGGTATGTTCATAACAAGAGGCACTAATCTGTGAGAGACATTTTTAAAACTACATGTATGATGCATAGGAATCATAAAATGCCTGTGAAGTAACATATCTGCTGAAAAAATGCTTATCAACCATCCCAACATAACCCTCTTGACTTATTGATGCAGTCATATGTATTATGTTCTTATTTTGATGGTTGAATTCAACTCCCCTTGGTTGAAATCATGTGAGAAGCCCCTGTCAGTTTAAAAACAACACACACGACTTCTAGAGACTAAGCCAAACACGGAGCAGCATTTTCTCTTAGCCTGGAGAAAATGAGGCTCAGGGGAAACCTTATCACTCTCTACAACTGCCTGAAAGGAGGCTGTAGCCAGGTGGGGCTTGGCCTCCTCATCCAGGCAACAAGTGACAGGATGAGAGGACATGGCTTCAAACTGCACCAGGGGAGGTTCAGCTTGGATATCAGAAAGAATTTCTTCCTGGGAAAGCTTGTTAAGCATCGGACTGCCCAGGGAGGTGGTGGAGTGACCATCTCTGGAAGTGTTCAGGAACTTTCTGGACATGGCACTTAATACCATGGTCTAATTGACAGGGTGGTGATCGGTCAGAGATTGGACTTGGTGATTTGGAGGTATTCTCCAGCCAAAATGATTCTGAGATTCTGTGACTTTGAGTCACTCAAAGTGGAAAGATTGCAGGTATTTTTTGTTGTACAATTTTGTCTTTCTATTTTTAGTGGATTTCTGGGGGATTTTTTGTTCAAATGAAAGAGATTTTTAAAAAGGTAGTGAACTGAAGTTATGAAGTGAGTGTTCCGAAGGCTTACTTAAATAATCTGATGCATTAGGCAGACAGGAATTTCAACACATAATCTGAGGTAAACCTTGCTAGGATAGTACTAATACTAAAGAGCTAGTTGTCTGCATTTAGGTTGATCAGGAAAAAGCAGAGACCTTGATTTAGCAGGTAGTTAATTCCTAAAGATCTAATGGGAGAGCTCTTCATGCACATGGTGGACTGACACAAATAAATTCAGGTTTTGGTTTATTCACACTAACATCCTGGATCCAGAAGTCCAAGACCAGAATTGCATTTTTCAGCTTACTTGCATCAGTGTTTGTATCCATCTCAAACCATATCTATTTTGTAATGGGAAACGTGGCTATATAGAATTACGGGTTTATTATTTTTCAAAACATAAAATGAAAGATACACTGTATTGTTAAAGCTGTATTTTGTCCCTGGATTCCTGGGATTGAAAGCTTTGTGTGCTCCTTTTTGTTGTTTCTGTTGTAGATAACAGTAAATTATATTTCCTGGACATTATTTCTCAGTCTCCATGGACTTTTTTCACACAACTGAATCAACTGCATTTTTTTCCAAGCCTGAGACAAATACATATGTGGCCTCCTTGCATTAAAGTAGAAATTCTATTGCTTCAAATATACACATATAAAATAATATACAGAAGATGGCTGCTGAATGAATTCATCAAATGGTTAATAAAATCTTCTGAGAACAAAGATACAATTTTCTGGTACTCTGATATTAGTCATTCTTTGTACAGGACGAGTAGCATTAAAAGCATCTTAAATAGTTCTCAGTTTGCTTTTCTGAAAAGATTTTGACAGTATTAATTACTTCTGCTAACAGAAATTTCTGACACTTACATGACCTTCTGCTGAATATGAAAAAGGCTGTCATGGTTGGTGTACTGATAAATGCAAAGAAAATCTCAGGAACTGAAATTAAATGAAACTAAATAAATCTTATCCTTAACATCACCAAGTAAGAATTTCAAATTACTTCACCAAAACATAGATTATAGTTCTTCAGGAGGGGGAGGGGGGATTTCTGTATGAAGAAATGAATTCCTTTGGAATGCCACAATGACATACACTGATGGCAAGAGAGAGCCAGCCATGAGGAGGAACCCTGGCTCACTGTTTCATTCATGTATGAGAAGGTGAACACACACATGGAAGTCATCTCTTTGTGGTACCTTTATAAGAGTGTCACTATTAATAATGTTACAGTGGTATTAAAAAAAACTCCACCGTAACCCACTGTAACCATGTTGGCATAAAAAGATGCAAAGTTCAAGTGGTTGGTACAACACTGCCATTCTTGGAAAAAGAGCCAGCAAAAGTTTCAAGAACAGCAGCAATGAAACATCTCCCAGGTTGTTGCTAAACAAAAAAGAAGGAAAAAAATCAAAATAGGAAAATAAAGATTAAATAACTGAAATTCAAACAAACTGTGATGGTGCAACAAGCTGCTGTTTTCACAGGTGTTTATACCATGGCCCTTTAAACTGATTTCCTACAGTACCAGGCTATTTTACCTCTTTTAACCTTTCCTTTTCACTCTTTGTCTCTCTTACTTCTTCTGTTCCATTTCTTTACATGTTCCGTTTTAGTTAGATTTCAAGCCCTTAGTTTAGCACTTATCACCTTCCACTCCTTCCAAGTGACCATTTTGTCTCTAACTGAAAAGAAAGTTATTCCAGCATGTTGGAGAGAAAGCACAGAACATTTTCGAGAAGAATATGAAAAAGTGCATAGGCTATTAAGGATCTTTCTCCTAATACATTATGGCAAATACACTCCCATCACAGATAAGGAGATTTGTTACCATTAAAAGGTATTTCAGTTCAGAGAGAGGATAAAATAATCCACCCCAAAGAGCTGTGTTCTGGGTGATTACATGTTGACCTCAATTCCTGCTATAGTCCCTAGTGACTTTGTCCATACAATAATGTTTCTCCTGCTGGGACCTAGTCGAACACCATCTAAAATTAGATTTTTCTATTGATTTTTATGGTCATTTACTTCTTAAAATCAGTTGTTGTTACTTAAAAAAAAAAAAAAAAAAAAAAAAAAAAAAAAAAAAAAAAAAAAAAAACCCCCACACCTTTTTTTCAAAC
>VWYN01013721.1:890751-920370 GCA_013400075.1 Hippolais icterina | reverse complement strand
AAAAAAAAAAAAAAAAAAAAATCCACACTCACTGTTTGTCATACCATATTTTGAAAGCATATTAGAGAAATCCCACAATGTTAAACTGCATGTTTAACCACATAGAGACTCAGTAATACTCATAGAAGAATACTTATAAGTATTCTTATGTATAAGAATACATAAGAAGAATCCTTATAATCCATTGCTATGCTATAATTTTTTTTCTCATTTGATTTTTACAGGATGAAATCTTCCTGTTGCTAAGAAAGTTACCTTTAAAAAGAGCATTTAAGGAGTTTTATGACTCCTCAACCATATTGCCCCATAAAACCGTGTAAAAATGTTTGCTTTGTTCAAAATGGAGGGAGGATTGCTGTCATTATGATAAATGTAACAAATAGAAACAATACAATGGCAAATTACTGTCAACAAACACCCAAAGTGAGCAGAGAGAATTTTTCTCCTATAAATCTCCTGCAAGGCAGCCACAGGCTGCACAGAACCCCAAAAGCTCCCCATAGGCTGTGCCAGCTGCTGGCAACCTCCTGCTGTATGGCTCCACTCCTTCTCTTGTATTAATACATATTTTTTTCCAGGGATGCTTTGCAAGCCTTTAATTATTGCAGAATAATTTTGGACAATGCAAGATTTTTTACTCCAGAGTAGCAGTTACTAGGTCAGAAACCAGCATGCAGGTGAATTTAATATTCCTTTTTAAAACTTATTTTTAGTGCTAGAAACTGTACATCTTGCAGGCATGAAGGAACAACACCAGAGGTTCTAAGGAACAGTCTCCTGAGCTGTGGTCTAATGAGCAGCTGATGTCTTAATTTACACAAACAGATGAAAAACCACACCAAAACTTTCAGAAAAAAAAAGAGAATTCCAGTGACACTGCTGCTACCTGCAGGAGCAGCTTGTGTTAGCCCTTGAAACTTCACAGTTATTTGCCATTTATGAAAAACTTTGAAGCTGCAGAGCATTTAATCATACAGGCACTAAAGCCGGTGAGTAGATCTATAGGACTCACAGAATCATGAAATTTTTAGGGTTGGAAGAGACCTCTGAAAATCAAGTCAGTACAACCCTCATTCACTAAACTTGAGATTCAGGAAGGCTCTGAAGTTCAGATGGAGTAGTTTTAATTGGAAGCAACTAAAAAGTTTTATTCAGGTACTGCTACTGAACTGTGAAAGACAACTTTCTGGAAAAATATCCTAATGGGCAAGAAAAACTCTGGCTGAGAAGGAGTGAGTCATTCTCCAGCTGCCACAGCAATGCGAGAAAGTCCTTCTGCAAATCCTCAGTTACAGAGTCCTAGAATGGAAACCAAGAAGAAAGGCAATTTTCCTTATCCTGATTTGGTGAAATCCACCTCAGAAGTGTAATCACTTTGAGCTTGTCAACAAGACTTTGAGCTTGTATTTAAGTGATGAGTATTACTATGCTGATGCTTGCATGTTGATTGGTGTTGCCCCAGTTGAGAGTGCATCTCTCTCACCTAGATGTCAATGCAGATGACAGCTGTATTCTCTCACAAGTTATTTTTGGGTTAATTTGTTTGTTTTGTTGGGTTTTTTGGGTTTTTTTTTTCAGATAACTAACGAGTGTCTGAAGTCAGTGACAGCCTATGATGCAGGATAACAAAGAAAATAAACTGAGGACCTATTATCTTGTTAAACACAGTTAGCAGACATACCTAGATTGGCCAGAAAGTTCGTAATAACATGCAGTTTATTAGCTCCTGGATGTAAAACACAGACACAGGTGATCCTGTAATTCCCAGTATGTTTAAGATACCGGGCCACAGGCTGAGGACATCCCCCCCATCACCTGTTCTGCTCTGTTTCTGTGAAGCTCTGCACTGCCATTTAGGGCTAGTGAAGAATATTTTGGCAAGGGAGAGTTTTTAGATTTAAAAGCATTCCCTGCTTCTGCTGATCTCATTTGTGTTTCAACTCCAGGTCAGTATTCTGAAGATATTCTCAATTAGGAAGCATTACTAAAGCTGAGTTTTTAAAGAAAGATGTGCAATACCAGTGGAAATTTGCAAATCACATATGTGAACTAAATCACGTATTACCTACTGCATGTGAAGCACTGGGAATTGCCATCCTGTGTTCTGCTCAGCAAAGACTTACATGTACATAGTAAATGCTAAGGACTGGGATCTAAAAACATACAAATTCATATTATAGGCATGTTGGCAAACAATCAAGAAGCTGGAATGATGACATAACATCCAGATTGACCATTCAAAGCAGGTCCATGTGTTTTGTTTATGAGGAATTTCTGAACCTAAGTCTGTAGGTTTGCTGTAAATTCAACACATTGACACTCCACGTTGGATGCATGAAAGCAGGTGCTGTAAGAATTCTTCTTTTCCAGTGAAAATGCAACCAGTTTTTCCTTTTTTTAAAAAAAAAAAAATTAAAGGTCGTGGTGGCTGAGATAGGATTGGAGGAGTAGTGGAGGAGAACATACCCTGAACGCCAAACTTAACTGTAAAATCCCTACTGCTAATGATCAGCACCTAAAATACCAGTTATAAAAATAAGATGTGCTCAGTTAGCTGGAACTGAGGCCAGAGGGCACACACTGACCTTCAAATCATGGGGCCAAACCCTTATATGTTACAACACAGGGAGACCAAACAGGTCTTAGGAATGCTCAGAGACCACACAGAACTCCTGAGTGAGGTTAGGTAATCACAAAAAGATGATGATGAGGTGATAAATGTAGAATGTACAACTTCACAGTGCAGCCCAGGAGCCAAGAGAGGAGCCTACAAGGACTAGTGTTGTGAAATTGAATTTACCACAACTCCTTCTCTATCCTGAAGCAATGGCAGCGTGACTGCTATCTCAGCAGTGGAGCTGTAAATGATTACTTTAGGAGCCATCTTGGAGAGAGTTGAAGGAATCACTTTTTTTTATTGCACAACCAGAAGAAACCTCAAGTGAACTGTGGAGTGCCCCCAGACTCCCCAGTGGATAGCAATCTTTGTGTGGCTGCCAACCATTTTTTTCTCCCCTAGAAGACATTAAAACATTTCTCTGAAGAAAAAGGAGATTTGAGAGGCTGTCACATCAGCTTCTACTTTACTGTGAAGGGAAATCCTTAAAAAAAGCTGGGCTGATGTCTCAGTATAGAAAACTCCCCTCCCCAGTCTGGCCAGAACTGCTGCCACAAGCCCGTAATTGCTGTAATTTGCAAGTTTGGTATGGAGGGGAATCAATGAAAAACATCATGCAGGGATGTGTAGTTGCTGAGTGAGGAGAATCCATAAGTCCAAATTGCTGAAAGAGCAAAAAATAGTCCCTTTCTCATAAATGAAGTATTTTTCCTGAGGATTTTCAAGTAGGCTTGAAAACCTATTACTCAAAGGTTTGAAAACTTCATCACTAAGTCATGACTAAATGTCTCTATTTGCATGAACACACACAATCAAAACGAAATTATTTAAGCTTAATCTACAATTTTATACCACTTAAGTGAAAATTATTTCTGTGAAAATTTTGAACATGCACTAGATGACACATCCATCTTAAAAAAGAATCTGAAAGCCTCATTTTTAGTGGATTTTATGCACTTACCTCTTTTGAATTTAATAACTTCTTTCTTGATTACAAGCTTATCATAAAAGATAAAGAAACCAAGTAAGAGCATGATATATCTGCAGTTAGTGCAAATGGTAATTGAATTCTCCTGGATAAGGATTTTCCAGAGACTCCTAGCTTGCATGGCTGTGCCTTTTATTAAGGAAACTAGATGAAAGTTGAATATAACCTTCTAAATTCTATAGCTTATTCAGGAAATCCATCTCCACTTTAATTGCACTTTCCTCTGTAAGGTAAAAAATTATTTTACATATCATGGAATTTGAAGGTATTTTAGGGTTTAATTTTCTTTGAAAACAAAAACATGACAAATATCCCATCCTTCAAAGTAGATGGATCTCTAAAATTTGGAAATTAACTGTGAACGAAGTCTAAATATGTAAATCTTCTTTCATGAAAGCTATTAAGACTAAAGGTTACTGTAAGGCTATTTACAGTAGTCTAAGTGCCAGTGAACAGGAAATATAGGGTCATTTACCTTTTATAACTCCCTTTGTTAACATGCAGGAAGGCAGGATGCAGCCACTCTACATCCCCAGTTTTCAAGAGAAAATGTGATAAAAGGAAGTGCTGTCCTTTAAATAAATACATAAAGTCCTTTCCTTAATCTTGAAGGAGGAAAGCTTATTCAAAATGTGAATATAGACTTTAGCCCTGAGAGTTTAAAAATTGTTTTGATTTTTCAGAATAGCAACACCAAACATCAGTATTTACTTATGACATTGCTACAATTGCTTCCACAACTGTAAATTGTTGCGGAATACTGAGAAAATAGCTCATTTTGGGATAAACACAGCATTAAGGCATAGTGTAACAACAAATGTATTAGCAATTTGCCCAGATTATTCAATATGAATAGTTTCTTCAAGAACAAGCACAGCTTAGCAAAATAGAAATGTTTAACAGAAAACAAACATCCAGATCTTCTATGGCGTTACTATATTCACTCCATGAAGTCATGCAACAGCAGCCCTCATTCCCCTCATGAGATCCATGTGTATTTCTATGGTTTGAATGAGCTCTTGCCATCCTTGCAGGAGTGATTATTTCCATTAGAATTCATTTGGCATTGAGTGCTCTCCCTTTTTGTCTTTCTGAAACAGAAAAATTGGCAAACAATCTGCATTTTGACTTAGTGACTGATTTATGAGAAAGGTCATTGGGGTGAGTATGCTGAAACACAAGTCTCTGAAAAGACCCAGCACTTGGTAATCTGAGGGGAAGAGACCCCACACTACCAAGCCCAGTCAGCAAATGCTGACTTGCAGAGCTGTCTCCTGCCCTGCAGCTGATACATACCATGGGATGAGCACGACAGCATTTAACAACTGCTTCGCAAAATACAGTAATTACACAACATAGTAAGTGGAAAAGAATCAATTTTTGATGGTCCATTCTAGTTCTTTTTTTGGTGGAGGGGTGGGAGATCAGCCAATAATTACATTTCTAGTAATGATTTAAACCAGCAATAAGCATCAGACTTATAGTCAGCTGAATTATATCAAGTCACACATAATTTAAAAGCACTACTAAACAAATAGTCCTACATCCCCTCTGTCAGCAGAAAATACTTTCATCACTGGTTAAGAAGAAAAGACTAATTACAGGTAGACATGGCCTTGTTATAATTCTTAGAGATGTTGTTCAGGTTTTGCTTTGAATTAGCTCACTTCTATCTGACTCTGACATAAAGTAAAAGATGTGTTGAGGGAAAATAAAACATCCTCTTAGATACTCCAGAAGCATGGCCAGAAAAACTCTTGTGCTCAGACAACCAATGTATTTTTCTCTCAAACTCCTTCAGCATAGAATAAGGAAAAACTTAGAACAATAGTTACATAGTAGCACTTCAAAGACAACACAGGCCCAGATAATGGAGGGGTGAGGAGGGGCAAATTCACCCCAAGCAAAAGATACAAAGTCTTTAGAAACCAACAGATTTTGACTCGAATATTCTCTATCTTATTGTAATGTAACTTAAATGGATGCACATACCCCATATCTTGAATAAAATGCTACATTAACATAACTGTCACCTCTAATATCAGCAATTGAGAGCTCTTTTTCAATTGTTAGCATCTTAAAAAACATGTAGCAATTTGAACTGAAATCTTCTTCGAAACCACAACATGCACCTTGCTTTCTGCATCTAATATGTGTAAGACACCACAATTACCAACATTTTCAGTTCTTGAATCTGAGCATACACTGTGCACACCTGAAATCTTAAAAATTCCACTTCACTCACAGCAAATGATGATCTCAGGTAAAAACTCTTTTATTAGGAACAATCCAAACTAGAAATTCTAATACTTTACAGTAACAATTTCAATGCATAATTTAAAAAAATTACTCATTTCTCCAATCTTTTCCCCTGTACATTCCTTCTTCTGTGTACATAGTTTACATAGCATAATTATAATTTCCCACTGGGATTACAGTACCAATAGTTTGAACCAGATACAGTGCAATTTCTTTGGTTCAAAGTGATGAACTCCTTCTTCAAAGGCTTCATAAATTTCTTCCACAGCAGATATGCTGCTGCCACAGATCTGTGAATAAGAAGTGCTTTCTTCAAATTTCAGGCTCTCATTGAACAAACTGTTCAATTTCAACATGAGAAGTCAACTGATGACCATTAAGAGTCAAGAAGCTGCACTATATTCTCTAAGCATTTTACATGGTAGGCATGTCGTTCATTTTCTTCTGGCTGTGGTTTTCCTGAAAGGAAAAAAAAAAACAAAAAAAACCTAAGAATTTGTATTTCTAGCTGTTTCTTAATATAAATTACTTTTCAAGAGACTGCATTGAATGCCTTGCAAGAATTCATGCTGGTTCATGACCTTAACCCCTGTATTAATGAGCAGCAAATCAAATACTAATACTTTATGTTGCAAAGTCTGTTTTGGTTTTCTCCTTGGATAGGACAAAGCAGGAAATGTAAAATAACAATAGCCTTGTTGAAAAATTCTCACACATGTATTCAGAAGAACAATCTACCATTTTATCCCAATTATCACTGTTAAGTGATGAAATCTTTACAAGCACAGAGTAGTTGAGAACCTTAAGGCAGGAATACATTAATGACAATATTGATGACATATTACACAACTGTAAACTGTAATAATTATGGTTGCATAAAATATTTTATACACCTTATTTTGATATGTAAATGTTTACTGAATTAAAAATCAATAGTTCAGTCTGAGACTTCATGTTCTATAGCAGTGCACAAATAATGGAGATTAATGTTATGAGGTGCTGGTCTGTAAAAGGTACATATTTCTACCTTGTTGATTTAACATGGTATTTTGAAAAGTGTCTGATCACTGGTAGTTGTATTATAAGGAACAATACAAACTTATCTATTAATGTATTATCAGTATATGAAATGTTGCATTATTATGTTTAATGATTGACTCAGTAAAGGCTGGGTTTGAAACAACATCACATTCACAAAATAAATGAATTTGGGTGACAGCACAGGAAAAATTACCATGAGATGCTCTATCAAAAATACATCTCCTCCTTAATAAGATACCAACAATGGTCAGCATAGACAGAAAGTTTGTGGCAAATCTGTTATACAAATACTATGGAAACCTGGATATTATAAGCCATTCAATCAATAAACCTATTTGAGTACATCCATAGAACAATTTAAATTAGTAGCTTATTAGCTTAAAATGAGACATTATCGTGTTCTTTCAAGATGAGACTAACTTGATGTGACTAACAATCAATAAACCCATTATTATCTACTGAAGCTCCAGCTACAGATCAGTGTTTGAACACCTTTCATACTGAATGTTCTTCAGCTGAACCTATTGTATTGAAGCCACTGAATTATGCTCAGTTACTTGAGCAAAAATCTCAAGCTTTCAGAATGTCACTAACCCATGGCACAGTATTTTAATGTTGGAACAATGCTCTGTTCTGATCTCTATGTGGCTCAACACGGTTAGGCAAAGTCAATGTTAAAAGAACATTTTTTCTTATCAGTAAATATAAGATTTAAAGATTCACAGAACTGTATTGTGAAAAGGATTTTTAATGCAAGTTTCTTAATATCTATGCTTCAAAACTAAACTTGGCAATAACCTAAGATATTTTTCTCCATCTGTATTTATAAGATGCCTAACCAGACGCCACACTGCTAATTGTGATTTTAGGGACAAAAGTATCCTTTCAAAAACTTGCAGCACAACAAAAACTTACTGTGATGATATAAATTGAAATGCTTTAATGATGGAAAAATTAAGAATTGGCATTAGGTAGAAGTAAGACCTACTTTTCTTCACTAAAGAATAAGCCTCGTCTATTCTTCTCCTTATGGATGGATTCTTCAAAGTCACTTTTGCCTGTAGCACACAAAAACACAAAACATTATGAGCTTTCTTACCCATGTGATCACCGTAATGATAAATTTAAAAAAATAACAATAATTCATCAGAGCATGAGATACAGGAATTTTTAGAATTAACATGACTCTACCATCATATAGACTGCATTTATATAAGTAGTCACAAATTACAAAGGACAAGCTGCTTCTATACCATGTTCTTTTATCTCCCAGCCTCAGCAGCTACGCAATTAAAATAAAACTGAAGCACTATTGTAAACTTTATTATTATTTAGAGATTACTGTATTGTTTACAGCATAAAAGTATAACATTACAGTTTTTTCAGATTTCTCAAATACTAACCTTCTGATAGTTGTGAAGCAAAGCCCAAAGTGAAGCTGCTCCTATTCTCTGAACAGCAGGACTGTTACTTTCCAAACAGGCAGACAGTACTGCAATTGCTTGATCTAATGAGACAAATAAAAAAAAAAAATGAAAGCAAATGCATCTAGAAAATATAATCAAGAGCAATCTAAATATATTTACATGCCTCAATAGATTGATGTGTGGAATATACTTATTTTTATGACAAGAACTGGTATGGCAGAGGAATTACAGAAACTTTATTATCGATTAAATTTCAATATGCTCATAAAATCAGCACAGTACATTGAAAGAATTGTTAAAAGCAACACAGCAAAACAAAACCAAGTAATGCTAAAAAGTTAAACTACCAGTAACACAGCATGAACATTATGTATAGCTATCAGCTATGCACAGGGACTGAGTAAGCTGTGAAACTGTTTTATAACTCCCAGTAGCCACAATTAGAGCCACATCAGGATGAATATTAAGAATGAATATTTTCCTTCATACTTATTATGCAGATGATTTGCAACCAATGAGAAATATTTGCCACCCCACTGTAGGTGCCTTAATTTTCTAGCATTGTCTGAAGCCAGACTCTTCAGCTTTGCTTGTTCACTTCACAACAAAAATTCATAGATTATGTAACTGAATAATGTATATTTAATTAAGGCAATAAATCTACATCTTAGGAAAAATAAAAAGCATGGACACTATGGAAAACTTGCAGAGAGCTTAAAGACAAGAGCATTCTCTCTGCAATTAAATGGGGGAAAGAAACATGCCTTCTACAAACAACCAAGAAAAAAGTTCTGAACACATTGTTATATTAAACATATATGCAATGACATAACTATCACTATCATAAACACTTTCTGTACGTGACAGGACATAAAATAGTTTGTCTCAACATTCATGATTTGCACAAGCCAAGAAAGTTTTGTCCAACTGAAGACAGGAACTTCAGTTACTTCAAAGTGACTCACACAAAGAATCTTCAATCCTTCCTGAAAATCTAGCTGTTTGAGAAAACTGCAAAAATCCTTTCATTCATAATGTGTTATTATAGTCAAATGATCTGCCTAACAATGAATCTCAACTTTCTTTTTAGAACTATTTATTTGCTTTTCATTTTATTATGTATTATTGCAATTGTCTCTCTGTCAAAATATGCATTCTGTAATTACAACTAAAAAATTAATTATTATAAAAATGCTCTTCTAAAATACAACATTGAGTTCTTGGTCTGTAACCCAAACCAACATGAAAATATAGTCTTCTGGAAGCCAGAAAACAGCAGTTTGCATACTCTTCAGATACTTACCATTACCTAATATCTTTGGTTTATTAGCTGGACTAAAACATATGTTATGTAGAATAAGAAGTGCTAGATGTTGGCTGCTCTTGTGCTTGTATTTACACATTTCAATGATCTGGTCTAAAAACCCATTTATCTTCATGACCATCTGTTGTCCATCTTCTCCAAAAGATATGTTCAATAGCAGCTTTAGCCAGAGAGTAGACACATTACCAGAATTTTTATTACTTCCTTTTGGCAATGAAAGAGACAAAAAGTTCTGCAGGAAGTTACTCTGTTAGAAGGGAGAAAAAGGGTTTTAGAATTTATAGTATTCCATGGCTTGTTTGCTGTTGTTTGACCGTCCAATCTACACACTTGACCAAACACTAGTACCGTTGTTTAATTAACACACTATAGGCTACCCATTATTAGTCATGGATTTTTGAAAAAAATTACATATGAAAAAGAATCTACTGTTTGGTTAAAAAATTAATATGGTAACATACATTTTCTTCTATAAATAACTTACGCAGTGTAGATACATAAAAATTGATCCAACACAATGTATTTCTTTAAAGGCTAATGCCCACCAGTACATAAGTTTTTTGCTTTGCACTCGGTGTTTCTACCCCAAAATAAGTCAGCGTCATTTTAAGTGAATCAATGCACTACTTTGATAATGTATTCTTGACTCCTTACTTATTATTGCATACTATTAGCAAATGTTAAAGGTATCATAGAATGTCTCGAGTTGGAAGTGACTCGTAAGAACCTACAGCACCACTCCTCCTTCCACAGGCAGCCAGAGGAACAGCCTCTATTTTTGTAAGCTTCAAAGAAAAAGAACTGTGCATTGATATGACATACACTACCTCAGGGTCTGCCTCCACTTTCAGGAGATTCTGAGAAGACAATTCTATTTCCCTGTTGCAAGAGGGTGGTGTTCTAACATAAATAGCTCTAATGAAAAAGTCCTTGACTAAATATTCCCAGCCTCACTGAATCTTGACAATATATACAAGCATCTGATTGAAAGTAAGCAACCCAGCACACAAACTCATTGTGGTTTTCTTCATGTGAATATAATATTGGTAATTTAATTTTCACAGGGGGAATTGGTTATTCAGCATTGCTTACACTTATGAAAGCAGAGCCCAAGAGAGAGAAGGAAGTACTATCACACTAGAGTGAAACTCTGAAGATTCTAAAAGCAAAAACAATTCACAGAATGTAACAGCTACTACAGAAGAGATCTCAAACTCTTTGTTTCTATCAAAAAGTTTGAGTATTAGCCACTTTGTACTGGTATGACCATGCTTTACATAATTAGTATCACAAAAAGACCTATTTCCTACTGCATTTTGAACAGGTAATTAGGTCCAAGAATAGAACATTGTTAATGGAGATCAAAAGAAACTTTCGCAATTAATAAATTACTATAAAAAATGCTAGAATCAAACACATTTTTTATAATTTCTCTTGCATTAGCTCAACTTATCACATCACTACTAAAGTTGACCTTTTACATGGTCTGTCTTCTTTTCTCGAGGTTTGAATTTATTTAAATGATCAAAGTTTAGGGGAAACAGATTATTGCAATTACATTTGATAAAACAGAGTAAGGATCATTCTATATACAAAATATAAAATGGAAAAGTCATTACATACATTTTTGTAATAAGAATAGATTTTTATCTAACATCCAATCACTGTTTTTCTCTTAAAACTTTTACAAAGGTTATGTTTCCCACAGTATACCTAATGATTTACACAATGTTTAATTTCTTGTTCATTCACATGCAGTTTGTTCTACAGCATACTCACTTTCATGATCCAGTAATGATTGCTATCAATACATATGGGTATTAAAAATGTTACAACCCACTGAAACAGAGAGGTTACAAAAAGCTTTAGCAAAAATTGTCCAGACTATGAATATAACTGAATTGTACTCTGCTCTTAGGGAACAGTAACACAACTAACCGAGAAGACACAATGGATTTGATTCCCACAGAAGCATTTCGAGATGATCACAGGACACTCTATATGAAAATATGAGGGTTCATTAAAAAGGAAACCACCCACTGCTAAAATACAGGTTACCATTTACTTACCTTCTGAATAATGCCTTTACAGTCATGAGACAGAGCTAGGTTAGATATTAGACAAAAGACCACCTGCTGAACTGGGCTGTTATCATTTGACACATGAGAAGCCAACTTCAAGATGTAATGCATTAATGAATTGCTAGCTGCACTTCGTGCAGATGGAAGTGATGATTGTCCACCACCGGCCCAACAAAGTGAAGCACAACCTTAAAGCAGTAAGACATTTATCATATTAGAAATGCAGATATGTATTTAAAAGATAAAGCTATAGAAAGAACAGTGCAACTCCCAAACACTGAGATGGAACTTTTCAAAGGATTTGTCACGTATCTTTTCTTTGAACCCCAGTGAAGTCAATCAGACATGCTTTGAATAGAAATGTGCCTGAATGTGGCACTTTACTGGAATAGGCATCTACTGTTCTATTGTTCTAGAATGTAAGAGGTGATTCTGGTGTTAAACAAAAGCCATTGCTCCATCTCAGAAAGTCTCCTTAAATACTGGAACATATATCTAGTTATACTATTATCTGAAGGGATCCTCTGAAACTGGTTCAGAAAAAGAGGTCTCTGTATAATTTGAAAGGATTAATATAAGTTCCTTAGAATATTTTTCTGAGAAATATAAGCGCTGTCTGCAGCTGTCATTACATTGTACAACAGAAGAATGCACAATCCTATGCTACAGAGCTACAAGTTTGAATTAATACAGCAGCAGGGAACAACTATGGTACCAACCTAATATAGATAAATGCCTTCTGCACAAATACAGATATATGTTCTTTTTTTCAGTGGGATTGGCCATCAGCAGCACCAGTTAATTTTTTACAAGGCAAAAGTAAGCAAAAAGGAAACAATGTTTAATTGTAACAAATATTTACATGTATTTCTCTGACTACACTGAGGAGGAGTGGTTAACCAGTTCAGAGTTGGTAAATTTGAGACACCTCATAAGCCAGCTATTCTGAACAGAAAGAAAAAATAATGATTGATCATAGAGAACTTGCTCTTATCAGCAAGGAAAATAAAAATGCAGCCTAGAGTCGCTTCAGCTTGATTTCTTGCACATGGACAGGACATAACATTTGTTATTTTATACTCTGTAGCTGACTAATACACGTCTGTCTTTGGCCCATATTAAAAAAAAACCTCTTTATGAAAAAAGCCATTGCAAGCTCATTTAAGGTCTGGAGACATTAACTTAAAAAAAGAGTCACATTTTAACCATTTTAACTCTTTTATGGTATCTTGACAGGGAGAAAGGAACAGACACTTTTGTGTCTCTTCAAGCTACTAGTAAATCATTATCTATGATTTGCTAAATCTAAATAACCAGGATATGGAAAGAGAAAAATCTATGATAGAAAAACATTCAGGCTTTTAGCAGTGGGGATAATTATCAATGGAAATAAAAGGTTTGCTCAAATGAAAACAAGATTCCTTATGAAAAATATACAAACACAAGCTACTGAGTCCAAGGCCTAAAGAAATTGAAGAAATTTAATACAAAATTGAATTTGACTGACTATTTCAAAACCAGAATGTTCTCAATAAGGACTGAAGTACAACTCATATAAAGTATGAGTTTTCTGTTCTCTGTTAAAGTATTCCTAGAATAGTACTTCTATAGTATACTACTCAGCTTGGCTGGACATTCAGCATAACCTTCAAACATAATGGTTTGAATTAAATGCTATTTAATCCTTTAGTACAATTGCATTCTTGCTAAATCCAACAGCTTGAAACCAGATCTGAACAAAAGTTTTGAATGTATTAAAATCAAAACCCTTGATAGACTTTGATGGACCAGGGCTTTTACACTTTCCTCTTATGGTAGCAATAAACATTCTTTTCCCTTTATTATGCTTTTCTGTCGTAATTATTTTGGTAAAATATTTTGATGTATTCCACCACAGAGTGAGTTTCATACCTGCAGGATAGTTTTCAGTGTAGACACAAAGCAGATGCAGAGCTATTTGCATTGAGGAATCATCTGCCAAAAACCATGGCCACAGAGAATGCAGAACAGGAACAAGATGAGCTTTGAGTGCTGCCATCTACAACATGAGGGAGAATTTCAAATGCTAGCAATCCTTTGAAAATTAAATATAGAATGAGAAAACCATATTTTTATATTATGTTTTATCTCACGGTTTAAAAGACTGTACGGAGAACTGACACCATCATTTCAACCACCAATGAATTTAACTCTAGAACAGTCAAAATCAGCACATTAATTAATCAATCTTAATTAGGAAAGACATGCAAACAAAAGTAAAGATTTATTCATCCCAACTGTTCTTTTTTGAGAGCTCTCTAAAGTTTTATTCCACTCCTTCTAAAATAATTATTGGAACTCAAAAAGCATGGAAATACAAGAATCCAGCTGTATACAGAGCAAATGACAGAAATCTTCAGTTATCAAGAGAAACCACCTTCAATCCTCCAAGCAATTCTTTCTGCAGATCCTAATCAAAACAAGAAAAACACTTCACAATAATCTTAGCTGAGATTATGGCGCAACCAAGGTATGGGGACTTCAGTGATAATCGGATGGCTTATTCAGCCCCAAGTGTTGTGCATACAAAAAGGATGTTAATACATGCCCTGGAAAGGGATACTCCTGGAAAGTCAAGAAATCTTTTAGTTCCACCAATGCATTTGCTAAAAGTAGTCCAAGTTGTATAAATAGCACAAGTAACGCAATGCCAAGAAAAATTAAACTGTGAGAGTGGAAATAAGTGTATGAATGGTATCAGCAATAAGAAAGAGGAAGAGCCGTAATCAGAAAGAAAGAACACAGGAAAAAGTGAAAGCAAGTAATGTAGTGTTTTCCCCATGAAAAAATCAAGTAGGCAGAATGGAAGTTGAAAAGAAATTGAAAAGAACAGAGAAAAAGACAATAAAATTAAAAGAAGACATTTAAAATTTTGAGCAAGAAAAATTATTTTATAAAAAATAGATATGAAAACAAAATTGTGTTTTGGAGGATTAGTACAATTTAACTCACATAAAGAAAAATAAATAGCAAATTATTATTTAGATTTTGGGTTTTGTTTGGTTTTGCTTATTTGGCTGGGGTGGTTTTGGGCTTTTCTTGTCTTTCAGAAAGGCGAAAGGAGAGGAAACAACTTTATAAAATCTGAAATGTATCTCTCTCTAAGTGCCTTTCTGGTGGCCCCACACTTTTCTCCACATCCATTTTTCATGTCATACGCTTTGAAAATTAGAATTATTGACTTAGTCAAGGCAGAAGTGGATATAAAAGGTAACAGCCATCTGAAACCATTGGGAGATGATGTTTCCATAAGAACACTAAGTTCCTAACAGACGTGTGAAATATTCTTAGGTAGTGGGAATAATAATGAAACATGAAGTATTTCTTGCTTTTAATTTATCAAACTTAAATTTAGCCAGCTTGAAAATAACTTCAAAATAGAAAAAAAAAAATCTTCATTCAGTAACTAAATGTGCTCACATTACTTCAGTATAAGAATACTTACTTTGCATTCTTCATTTTGAAAGAGGCAGTTTCTAAGGAGCTGCATAGAACACCTTAACTCCTTGATAAGATTATCCTCCTAACCAGAGAGAAATAATTGAAGATCATCAATGTAAGACCAGAATGAATTTTGTACAAGAAGGAAAGATATTTCAAAAGAGAAAATGCAAATCTAAGGTATCAATGTTTGGGACACATCTGCTCAGCAGCTTTCTTCTTATTTCAGGTAGAATTCATCTCAGCTAGCTTCAAGCACATCTACTAAAGACATTTATAACCAGTAATGTATTATCCTTATCTCTCTTTATAACCCACAGATACTATTTCTAGGGGCACCAATCTGACCAAGTGCAGAAGTCTGTAATGTTGAGCTCCATTTCTCTCACAACTAATAAAGAACGGGTGGGAACTTTCCAAGTATTTGTTCCATCCTAACGCACACATCTAAAATAAGTCAAACGAAGCATTTATTTTTCTTCCTTGGGTAAAAACAAGGTTAAATTAGCTCTGTCTTTCACACCTTGAGAGCTCAGTTGGAGCACGGTGCTAATATAATGCCAAGGCTATGGGTTTGACCTCTATACGGACTATTCAGTTAAGAACTGGATTTGATGATCCTTGGGAGTCCCTTTCAACTCAGAATATTCTGTCATCTCTACAGCTGGTCAGGTCAACCCATCCTCATATCCCCAGGATCTTAATTTTCTATCCTTAGCTATAAATATAGAAGCTATAAATAACTTCCAACCTGATAAGAAAATTACAAAAATAAATACATACCTTTGGACAGTGAGGTGCTACACTGAGATTCAAGTTACAAGTGAACAAAAAATCTATCTTTATGACAGAGCTGTGACACTACAGGGCAGTGATGGCTGACCTAACTCCTATAAGGGTGACACACTAAACCACTTTTGAAAGATCACCAAATTCCAACAAGCTTGTTGACCACAGGATACTATTTCTGTCTTATCAAGCATAAAGGAACAAAGATGTAAAATAGGATTCATACTTAATCTCAGACAAGGTGAAGAAACAATTCGTGCTTATAAATTATAATGCGCTTATATATCATAAATCATGTTCTTGATGACATTTGGAGATGAAGTAACAGTCTACTGCAAAAAGGTTAATGAAAGCCAGGTGTAGTAGATCAGGAAGAAACATACAAGTCATTATTACAAACAGTTATTATAACTGGTTTGTCTCACTTCTAGCCAAATAAAATGTTAACTCTAAGACAAGACAAGAATTCTTTCAAGGAATTCTGTATGTATTAATTTAGTTAATAAGTAAAATAGCATTAAAATGTCACAAGCTACAACTCATATTTAATATACAAACTTCTAGAAGGTTGAAAAAGTTATGGATTGCATTGATAGCAATATTTGTATTTATTTATTTTTGGATATCTTGCTTTTTACTACAATAATATTTTGACATGATTTTTTGAAAGTTTAGCTACTTGTAAATACTTTTCATGCTCTTTATTAGCATCACACTGATTATTGTGAAAGAAAAGGAATATCAAGTAAAACACCTCAGCTGACCTGAGAATGAAGCTAGGTCAAACATATTTTTCCCAATAATTAAGAGTCAGAAAAAGGAAAAAAGAAAAGAAGCTGTCATGACTTTCCTTTGAGAGTTGTGCCTTGAAGTGGGCAAAGGGGCAGTTTCGTGAATGATCAGCTAAATCTACCAGGAAAGCAATGTCTCAGTGTCCCCTACATGAAACTGTCATTATGTACCACATATGATGAACAGCACACTTACATATGGTGCAGCAACCTGCAGTCCCAGCTCAGCAGGGAAATCTGACACTAAGTCCTTTGCAAATCTTTCCAAGAATTTTCAATTAAACATAAACAGTTTTTCTGAATGCTCTCAGAGGCTCCTTTCCTCCATTTCTTTGAAGTTTTAAATTTCTCATTAACCCAGAAACTACAAAGAACCAGCTGACTTCAGCCATACAGGACATATCCAGGACAGGCACCTTTCAGCCTCCAACCATAGGAAAGGGAAAATGTATTTGTTTAGGAGATCTCAAGAAAAAATATGATAGCCTTCAAATATCAGGGTCAAACTCAAATTATTTAAAGAGTTCATTGTTATAAAACACAGTTCCATACTCTCACAAATCAAGGTCTGTACCAAAACCTCAGAGAAAAATACTATTTAGACGAAGCAATGCAGAAATACCCTACAGGAAGGTGCTTTCTGCAATTTCTGCTTTATGTGGGAGTGGACAAGATATCAAACTTGACAGCAGAGGTTACTGCCTGTATTTTATTAATTCTCTTAGATTAAAGTGGCAGAAAACAAGCAGATTGCAACAAAAATCTTATGAAACTGTTGTATGATGGCAAGACATAATTTATATCTAAATGTGGTAAAGAATAGTAGGGTGATGTGAGAGTCTGGAAGAATTGGAAGGAAGGCTGGAAGAAAAAAAAGCTAAATAAATACATTGTGAATGGAGAGAAGCTACTAGGAATGTAGGCAGTGGAAGGAGCACAAGTATGAGGTTAAAAAAACGCAAAACTGACAAAAAGTTAAAAAAAAAACAGGGAAAATTGAGTCTGATGACAAGAAACTGAGACGTCCCGACCAAGTTTGAAGAACAGAAAAAAAAAACAAAATTGAAAGCCAGATAATAGGAGAATAAAAAAAATATGATTTACATGCATAAGGAGAATGGAACTGGTTTTGGGATGGGAGGGAGACTGACTGATACAAAATAGGCAAAACCAAAATACCTAGCACTGGTCAAAAGACACTGAAAAAACCAACTTAAGAAAAATAAAAAATATTATTGTGGAAACGATGGAAAAAATAGCTGGATTAGACAGGGCCATGAAGTCAAGACTGAAAGTCCAACTAAGCTTGAAAACAATACTCTATATACCATAAATCATAAATATCATAAATTACAAGCATGATAGATTACAAGCATGACAGATTACAAAAGCATGAGATGTGTATGTAAGTGGATATCTGAAAGGGAATTTTGAACTCCCAATAAGCCTGCTATTTGCTGCTTTCAGTCAGGATGGACTAGTTGCTAATTCTGATAACCTGGACTAAAAAGTGGGACATTCTGAATGCTTCAAGTAATGAAAAGACGTGAGACAAAACTAGTAATTCAGAGGCTGATCATGTGTTGTACTTTGCATGTAGACTATTGAGTTTAGGCAAACAGAAGCTTGGAGTTCTGGAAAGAAAAGTTAGTGGAAAAAAGGATTCCTGAAAAGAAATGGTCCCTGACAGAAAGAAATGGGCCCAAAAAGAAGAATGTGAAGATCCTGGCTGAAGGAACAATCTGGCAAATGGGAGAAGAACCTGAGGACCAGAGAGATGCATTGAAAAAAACACCAGTACATGTCCAGGGCCTTTGTCCAGTGAACACCCAAGACTAAGCTGCTGCAAAGTATGAACTGATGTGATTTTCTGCCTGACATACCTGAAGTAGCAGTCATCTCTGTGTTGGAAAACACACTTAAGACCTAGTGAGACCTCTGGCTGGAAGAGTATGTGAGGTAATTAAGTGGGTAAAATTTTAAAAACGTTTAATCTTATAGAAGCTCCAGTATCTGGATCCACAACAAATTGTCATTAACTTTGTCTCATATGTGACAGATACAAGCAATATCTGCTTCAAGAAAACAAACAAACAAAAAAATGAAATCTGGGTAGCGCCTTATCTTATCTGTGTTCTGTTTTTCACAGCTACCTTTTTTCTCTGTCCTTTCCCCGGCTTTAGGGAATCCAAATTCAGCTGCGCGTGAATGTGCTTCATGTTTTCTATACAGCTGTCTATCAGGTCAGCTGGAAGACAAAAACCAGTAACGTTTATAATTACATTCACAATCAAAAACATTTTATTAAAAGCAAAGTGTCTTTATGGGAATGACCATGTTGCTATCTTCTTGCTATCAGGAAGCAACAGTTTCTGAGATGAAGTGCATCTTTTTAAATGCTCTCAAGAAGCAAGAATACATTTGAGTCCTCTTGTAACAAAGACTCATGAGAGGAACGCCCAAAGGAAGGGCTGTTAAGATGATTTGAATGGAGAGTATAATAACTCGTAATTCTTCACAGTATCTTCAATGATGCTGCTTAGAACCATGAAACTTCAAGAGATTAGGGCACCCATTTATTTTACCCAACCTTTCCCTAAACAACAGCAAATTTGCTGCATCTGTGGTGAGAGCAAAGCAACTGTGACATAAAGGGCAAAATGTTGAGTTAGGCTCTTTTCTTTGGATCTAGAATCTTTAAGACACTATAAGATGATGGAGTGACTACGTAAGTGAATAAGGTAAGAGCTCCAGGTATCCTCTGTCTGGACTTCTGTAAGGATTTTCACATGGTCCTCTACAACATCCTTCCAAATTGGAGAATTATGTAATTGACAGGTGGACTAGATGGTGGATGAGAAATTGGTTAGATGGTCACACCTAGAGGGTAGCAGAAAAGCAGCACAGAAAAGACCTGTTGGAGCAAGTCCAGATGCAGATCACAATAATTCTGAGAGGGATCTAATACATCTATGAGGGCAGCCTGAGTGAGTTGGGATTGTTCAGCACAGAGAAAAGAATGCTTCAGGAAGATCTGGTTGCAGCCTTCCACTTAAAAGGAGATTGAGAAAGATGGGGACAAACTTTTTAGCGGGGCCTGTTGCAATAGGACAAGGGGTAATGGTTTTAAACTAAAAGAGGACATATTTAGACTAGATATGAGGATGAAATTTTTTACAATGAAGATGGTGAAACACTGGAACAGGTTGTCCAGAGAGGTAGTGGATGCCCCACCCCTGGAAACAGGTTGGATAGGACTCTGAGTAACCTGAAAGAGATGGAGTTGTCTCTGATTATTGCAGGGGGGTTGGCCTAGATGGCCTTTAAAGGCCCTTTTCAATGCATTCTATGATTCCATGATAAGGGGGTAATTCAATTTGGAAGAGATGGCCTCCAGAGGTCACATACCCAAACTTCTGCTCAAAGTAGAGCAAGCTCTAAGCAGGCAAGGTTTTCCTGCAGCTTTATCCTGCTGGGTCATGCAAATGTCCAAAGATAGGGACAACATGCAATGTCTAGCACTGCTTTACTGCCTTCAAAGGACAAATATTTATTTACAGGCAGTTTGACTCTCCGGTTTCAATTAATGCCCATTCTTTCCATCCTAATTTACCACGCACTGCTGTAAAAAAAATCTGCTCTTCAAAATCTCACAGGTCCTCCCAAAACCTTATTTTCTCCAGGTTGAACGTAAGTCAGCTCTCTCAGCTTCTTCTCTAACAACAAGTGAACACAACCACCCTGATGGCCCTCTGGTGAACCTGCGCCAGTTTGTTAACATTTGTTGTACTAGGCCAAAACTGAATGCACTATTCTAGATTTAGTCTAACAAGTGCTAAGTAGAGGAAAAAATCACTTGCCCTTGATCTAATGGCTGTGTACCTGTGTTCAGCCCAGGATGCTGTTAGTCTTCTCACATTCAACTTGCTACCTACCAGGCCCTTTTCACTCTCCAGTCAGCCTCTACTGCTGTAAGGGCCTGTACCTTTTGAGGTGCAGAACTTATCATTTTTAACTTAAAGTAGCCCTTAAGAGCTCAAGAGGTGATGCTAGAGTTACAGGTATCTTTAGAACACTGCTTTGAGCTCCACATGTCCTCTTCCTCTTTTCTAAGGTCTGTGTTGCACAACAGTAAGGATGACTTGATGGCTGCTGTAGCACAGAATCATGCACTTCCTGCACTGGAAGTGCCTTCACAAGATGCAGGAATTTCAATGATCTAGAAAGTCATCAAAAAGAAAAAGAATTCTGACTGAAGTAAGGGCTGAGTAAGAACCAATACACCGGCAAAGAGCAGAAAGCATAAGACTTGAAGTTGAGTTTTCTACCACTATAGGGATTAGACACAGAGCAGATCTATCTAAGCTATCTATTTCAGTGTAGTGTAGGTTTACAAAGTGGAAAAAAAATATATGTTACAGGAAAGCAACAATGACAAAGTGCACTTGGACAGATCAAAAGGTGTAAAACACATGACACATGAGAAATGCAAATTCACCACTCTCCCCTGTGTTCTAGAAGCCACAATAAGCCTTTGATTAGAAGCTGGTTTACTTCCCTGTGAAGGGAAGAAAGTCCTACTTAAACTATAAAGTGGGACCAGAGAAACAGTCAGGAAAGAAGTCTCCTCTTGTCCAGGTACAGTCAGAACTGAAAACACAGGACATACTTTCACCCACAAAAGTACTGGAAGATACTGCCAGTGAAAAATCTCCAGTTTCTAATGGAGAATATGCCATTAGTGGTAAAAAGCTAACAGGTCTCTTCTTACTCCAACACTGTGCTCCAGAGCTGTGACTTCACCACAGGGTTTTAAACTGGCTACAACATAATATTTCTTCTGCAGCTGAAAACTTTAATTATTAATAAGATTTCTTAGTGGAAATCTGAAAACCACTCTCCCACTGAAACCTAGGTCTTCTGCTTTGAAAAAAAAAAAAAAAAAAACAATCTAAAGGTAATATGTAAAACAACTGCAAACATTTGATTCATATATAATTTAACATACATTTTGAAATGCTCACCTTCCAAAGCACATTTCTGGGCATTTTTACTGACAGCTAACAGAGACAACAGTGCATTTATAGCAACTTCTTTCAGCATATCCTTTGAAGATTTTCTTTCACAGACCTAAAAAAATGCAATTTCATTACTGAAATGAATAAGTGACCACATTAAAAGTAGTATTCATAGCTATAAATAAAGGTTGTCAGAGTCTGTATTTTCATTTGGGTGATTCATCACTTCATTCCTTTATAAAGTTCTCCCTTTCTATATTCATGTTTATAGTCAGTCTACATTGAAGTGTTTCGAGGTTTTTTGTAACTAATTTCTTTTAAATTAAATCTTTCTTCTTTTGCTCCTAGGCTCACTCCTCTTACTCTTTTCTTAACATTCTTCTTTTCTAAGGCATTCCATACTTTTCCTATTATTCAGGAATAGCCTTGGTATTGCAGAGAACTCACTGACATGCCTTTAGTGCAATCTCACTCTCCTTCTACACAATGATGAAGAGATTAAATACAGTGAAATTCCTTTAAAAAAATCACAGATAATTATTTTAGATACTCTTACTACTAACCACTGAAAAATGGTAGCATCTCTAAGTTTTTTGAGGCCTTTGTGAGCATCACCACATTTCTAATAACCTAAGTACAATCTTTGTGCTTTCAAAGGAATATTTATTTGCAGTCATATAGCAAGATAGTTGAAAGACAAGGAGCAGTCTGTGCTCCATACATTATCCACTAGAGAACTTTGTCTATCTAGCAACTTTCCCTAAAACACCATGCCAGTTCTGACATCCAAGATATCAGTATCCATTGCAATCAGAAAAATATAGGAGTGAAAAGAAAAACATATTGTGAAGTTATCCAAAAATACAACGTCTTAAGAAAATACTTTAGACAGAAATCTCACGAGTACCTATCCATAAGATCTCATGGACTTTAATTCTACATACACCACGCATTAATGACTAACAATTTTTTCAAATTTTCATATGCAATATCAATGTATGCTCTAATTTATTGAAGTGTTCACTAACCAGGGGTGAGAAGGTCAAAAAATAAAGAACAGGAAGTTAATAACTAGAAAGTTATTAACTTAAAACTAAAATTGATAAGGACAACTGGTACTAAATCAAACATCAAAGCATGGACTGGATTCTATGTTTATAACCAACAAGGAAGAACTTTACATTTAGCCTACAACTTTACATTTAGACTACAACTTTACATTTAGACTACAACTTTTATTAGATCTGATGTGAAATCTCAAATCTAACAGCAACACAAGAATATTTCAAGTAAATTAACTGTTTTTCTGTTCTGATAGATGATGGTTTCTTTTCAAATTAAAAAATTTAGATGCTTGAGTACCTTAAAAGCTTTAAGTTTAAACTAATTGACACAAGCCAGGAAAGAAAATATTGTTGAGTTCCAGAAATCCTGCACAGCCTAAGACGTAGGTTTTCTGACTTATCTACTCAAAGACTTTTGCCCTATTAAATTGCTAGATGTTTTTACTTTTTTTAATATTCATGAATATTTTAGTAATAAAAAACATATTTGCCTACCAATCTCTTGGGTATTTCCTGTAAGTATTATGTGGCAGACTAGAACTGATTCAATAATTAAGGTGAGTTGAGTCATATCTGTATCTTCTTCAAAAGTTTCAATTTCATCTTACTATTTTTTAAATTTTATCTTGAACACTAGCAAAATTCTGCTCTTTCTTGAAGCATGCTCTTTTATGCATTTTTTTCTTACTCTGCCATCAAAAACTGCAGTTCATAATAAAAAAATTTATGTCAAGCATAGGGAGCACAAGTAATTAAGAATTAATTAATGATTAACTAGTAGTTGAATGGCAAAAAATAACTAGAATTTTATAATGCCTTGTGCCAACAGATTCTATAGTTGTAAACTATTATAAAAGTATTAAAATAAGAATGGACACTTAATTATTTTTTGAAATTATGCTGCATAAAAAATTTAAGATGTCACATAAATCCACAGCAGATCTGGCTATGTTTGTTGAAGGGGAGATCACAGTCTTTCTAAAATATTGTGAGCTTTATATCCAGGCAACTAAATGTTAGGGCCAAAATTTGAGAATTTATGTATAGATTATGATTTCCTTCTTAATTTTATTGCTGATCTTAAGCACACGTACACAAGGATTAGCGTTTACATACACAAAACAACCAAAGTCTTTCAAAGTCAGCACTTGCTACATTTTTTATATGTGATAATGAATTCCAATATAAGACCTGGTCCACTAATATTCACACCTGCACATTGGGTACTAAATTAGCATTTGCCACTGCATATGTCAGGTATTCTGTAGATTTTATGTATTTAGGATGATTAATGGAGATGACTGTTTGTTTGAAAAGTCTCCCATCCTTTTCTATGTTAGCCAATTATTTGCTTGACTGCTTCTCTTTAAGAGTGCTTTTCCTGAAAAAAGTCTTAAATCTTTTGGGTTATTTTTTCATTTTTAATGGTGGTTTTTAGATGTTTGTTGTTTTAATAGGTTACTTTACATCCCATGGGCTCATTCCACTATACTCTCAATGACCACTGTGAGGGGGTGCAAATAAATACATGTACTTTGATCTAAAAAACTGCAACTGTTTCTTTCCTAATTCTGTTATCCTTTTGGGGAGATCATAGCAGCTCTGTAAGGACCCAGAGAGGACAGGCTATCTTTTGAATCCTTTTATGAACAAAATGTCTGTCTACATCTCTGAAGAGTTAAAAAGCATGTTACAAGCTGATGTCTCTTACGATACTCACACCATGTCTAATGTCCTTTCATGACCTGGCTGCAGTTCATTTTTCATTGTATCAACTTTTCCTACTCTCACCGTAAGAATGGTCCCTTTCTGCTGGCACAGACTGATAAGCACTTATGCACACTTGTATGAAAATAGAGGAATTCTACAACATATCTTTATCAGACATACTCTCATGCAACATACTTTTTATGCCAGAGCCAAGGATTATTGTTTCAGGCACATATGCAAGCATTAATACCAAAACCTAACAGGATATTAGCAAACTATGGGATTTGAACAAGGTGCCCCTGCTTTGTCTGAGTACCTGAAAATCGTGTCTTCACAGGGAAACTCTGCGCACTGAAACTATCTGAAATTTGTTGCCAAAGACATAGAGAATTCTGGTTTCAGTAGCCTGCAGAGTCACCAAGGAAGACCCTATAGGGAAGTTTTTCCTCCCTGGAAGACAGCAGGTTCTCAGTGGACAAAATGCCATTCCCCAATAGATACAATAGAGCCACAGTGCTGCAATAGAGCAGCAAAGGAACATAGAGTTTGTGACAGATACCAGGATAAGTCTTGGTAGGAGTAAGGCTGTTCTATAAGAATTCAGCATCCATATAAAGCATTCTTTTGGGCACATCATCCAATATATTACCAATAAATGTCAAAAAAATATACTTTACATAGCAAAATAGTACTAAGATACTTATTAAAAAATAGTCATAAGATGTTATAAGATGATGACTTCAGAACAATAGAAATCATAAGTTACATTTTATAAAACGTACATCATTCAGAAAAAAACACTATGCTTCTAATCATAGATCACTATGATTGTTACAGTGACAAACTGTACATAAATTAAAGAAGGAAAATAAGTATACAGATGAAAGAACTAAGTTGTGAGGGAAAACAATTAAGACAAAAATTTCACATATAATTTTGCTTACTAGTACCAACCTGTAAATAAGGGAAGGATTAAATATAAAGGAGGTAAAAGAATCAAAAATGCAAAAAACATATCCTGCAATCACATTATCAAATTTTAAATACCTGAATAATTAATGCAGTAAGTTGAGTTACTGGTGTTTGGCATTCTTCAGTGTGATCCACAAGAAAGCTAATAGTTGGATTTTGACACACACTCTGTTTATCCTGGAGCTGTTTTCTTCCTTCCTCATTGAAAAGGACAGAGAGGAACTGTAAACTAGCCATATATAAAGCAGGATATGTGGTAGACAGATGAATACAATCAGAAATGGTACCTAAAAGGTTAAACAGAAAAAATTAAAATTTTTACATTTCGTTATCAAAAAAGCTCAAGTATACTTTAGAACACAGAAAGACTTACTAAAGAAAGCATGTGAACCCAGAAGCAGTTATACTGTGCACTGCCCAAGGAATTCTACAAATTCTATGCATCTTATAAGTCTTTAAAAAAACATAAGAAAGAAAAGTTTGAGTTTTATAAAAGTTGAATGAATTCATACACTGCATTAATTTAACTATAAAACAAAACAAAAAAATCTCCTTTTCACTCAAATCACTCATTTGTCCAGTAATTTTTTTAACTCTCCTAATTTTATCAACAGCTTACTTCATAAACCCAAGAGTACCCATTAGCTGCTTTATTTGCAATTGGATTTGGATTCACTAGATCTCTTAACATGTACAAGCTTGTCTGGACTATGGTCATATTTCAGTATTGAAGCATATCATAGAATATTGCCTAAATAAGCAAGCAACTAACATTCAGAATAATTAAAACACAATAAACAAACTCATGTTTAATAATCTTGGATTTCTATGTCTCTCATCTCCCCTCAAAAAATTGCTTTCCTTTTATGCAAGATATTTAAAAAGAAAGCAGGAAAAATAAATGAAGTGCTAATGGATCATTTCACAAATGCCACATTTGGTTAAGGTTTGCAACTAAAATCACTCATCCATACATGTGAAGAAAATAAAACAAGTCAGTCAAGCTCTGGACACATTGGTTTTCATTGTGGGTATCTCATTACTAATCACTTAATAGCATCTAAAGAGGAATGACTCTCTTTTCTATTTGTTTATTAATCCAGGAATAGTCATTACCAATTATTGCTGTAAAGTGATTTGCAAGGGCTGCTGTCACAGATGGAAGAGATATCTGGCCACTTTTCCACAGTAATGTAGCTAGAAGGCTGAAAGACTCTACCCATGTTTCATGAAGTACAGATGTTAATCTGGTATCTGCAAAGATAACACAGAAAAAAATCAAACTGTTTACAAATATGTACAAACCTAAAAAGCTGAGCCTGACCACACCAGTCCATTTGCATCATCGGGGTACCTAAATGAAGACCTGCCTCTGTCTGGTTATAAAGGAAACAAAGTATTTCATTACCTAAGCCATCTTTGGGACGTACAGTGAGAATTCTGAAGGTATTCCCCAAAAGAGGTTTCAACAGTTCATCCTGGCTTACAAGATGAGAGTCCACCAATAAACATGATTTTAGAAGCCTGGACACAGATGACAAGTACTGAAGTAGTAACAAGACCTGTTAAATATTTGTAGAAAGATATTAGATAAAGCCATATATTTACACCTTTCACATTATTTTAAATTTACTCACATTATGTCAACTGATTCATTAGATTTTGAATTAATATACACCACTTAAAAGAAATAATAAGACATGAATTTAAAATGTTTCTCCTCATTTTCACTGTGGAACATGAAGCAGAATCCCTAGTCTGGAAACGTGTGTGTTATCAATGTTCTAGTTAACAAAGCAAAAGTTCCTTGTGAGAAGGTCATGACTCTTGCTACATGTACAGCAGCATACTCATTGGAAGGTCACAAAGAAAAACATTAAAATGGTCACAAATACTGAATACATGTAAAAAATGTATTCTTCAGTATTAGTGGCTATTATTACAGCTTCCTAAAAACAGAAGCTGACATATTTGTTTATTTATTCCCATAAGTTTTCTGCAGAAACATTTCTTTAATTAGAGGAGTAATTTTCTTCAAAGTAAATCTGAATGCAGAGCAGCAGAAGCTATGAAATGGCTCTGTGTCATGAAGCAGCATATTCTATACGTTGTACATACAGAGTTTAATTTAATAAAAAGGTAGTTCTATCAGCAGTAATCCTATACAGTTTGCATATATCAAAATTTATTGAGGATTATGTAAGTGTCTGCAGAAAACACTGAGACCGAGACAAAGCAAAGCAGCCAGGTTTGTTACAGACAATAAATATCCAATGTGTCAGTAACTATATCTGGCTCATATATCAGTAACATACAAAAAAATTCTATTACATAATTTCTTCAATGGCTAAATTTAACTTATACTTTTAAGACTATTCATTTCCAGTTTGATCATTCTAATTATAGTCCTAACACAGAAATTAATTCTTCTATGTTGAATGAAATGGTTTATTTTCACTTGAGCTTTGTCAAAAGCCCAAAGATTCACATGAATGTAGCCTATAGCACTGTGTCTGGACTATGTTAATAAATATAAATTATGCTAACATAATCAAATTCATAACTTCAAAAAATCAGGAAGTAATAAATGCTTCTCTAACCTGAGCTTTTACATGTTCTATGTGACATTGATGACCCAATGGAGCTTTCAGTTCCAAGATGCATCTTTCAATGAGATTAGCACTTACAAGACTAGAACAAAATAAATTGGTTAAATATAGTTAAATAATTAAACATTCTATTAACTTAACATTCCACAGAAGAGAATAATATAAATAAACAGAGTAAAGATAAAGTAAGATGCATTTACTGCTAAACCCCTATTTTAAGAAAGTCTAGTGCAATGGCAACTATTGTAGCAGTATGTTGTTTCAAAATAGCTAGACTAATATAAATTCCAATAGCTGTTACTGCACTGGGAAAAATCAATTTTTTCTATTTGATTTCTTATTTTCTTTCCTCTAGAAGAATAAACAGCTCTGCAATAATATAAGTTGTATTCACACCATGGTTGTTGGGATTTTATGTTTGTTTGTGTTTCGTTTTTTCCATTAGTTGCACTATGAAGAGCAACTACAAATGCTCTTGAAAACTTTTACCAAAAAAGGAACTAATTTTTCATGCTGCACTTCAGCACTTCCAAAGATTTCTTATAGACAAAAGAACTTGCTACAATGGAAACGAAAACAACGGCATACAATCTGAAGACTTCTTCAAAGTGGTTCCTCCTTTTAAAAGGAAGTAAAACACCAGGATCTGTCATACAAATTTGGCAAGTTTTATTTACTCTGTGAGAATCCTTGGCTCATCTTCAAAACATTTCATACAATTCAAAGAAAAAAATCATAAAATGAGCTGAAATGATCTGCAATTCCAAATACCTGACAAAACCCTAAAACATCATGAGAGGAACACAGTAGTCCCGTATAAGACATACACCACAAATGGAATCACCAATATGATTACATATTCTGTGAAAAAAAAAATTTGATACTTTTCTTCAACTGATTGTATTTTTTAATTAAAAAAAAGCAATTTTGAACACTTCAGGAGCAAGAAGTGATCAATATGTTTAACAGTTTTAGTAAGAAACATTGGTAGATCTCATTCAAAGATTTTTTAAACATCTATTGCTACACCTTGTTTGTAGTTCAACAGTTATCGATCTCATACCTGCTGAGAGTTGTTAGCAAATGTGTTTGCTGAAGAGCAATTCCAGTATCTTTTGGCATGACAACCAGCAGATTGTGCAGAAGGCTGCAAACAGCTGACAAAAGGGCAGGTGTGACTACAGCACGCTGTTTAGACAGAGCAGCAGACATGGGAGAATCATGTTGACCTGGAGATTCTGTTATGGTTGTATCACTTTGACCTAGAATGTGTTGAATTAAAAAAAACCCAAAGCAACCAAAAGATTAAATTACAGCAGTTACATAAACAAAGATTATTTGTATTTTTCCTAAAACATCCAAGTCCTCTCTATATTTAAACTGTATATTCAGGAATGGAAAAAAAAAAAAAAAAAAAAAAAAAAAAAAAAAAAAGGAAAAAAAAAAAAA